>CAJVPP010000218.1:0-39946 GCA_910592005.1 Funneliformis mosseae | reverse complement strand
TTAACATTAATATTTTATTTTTTATTAAAAAATTAATACTTTTTTTTATGTTCGCAGGCAAATTTGCCTGCTCTACAATCTAAGGGATAATATTATTAAAAAAGAACTTAAATATAAAGTATTTGAATTTTAGAAGTAGAATAATCTAAACCTAAAGTAACTGTTTTTTTTTTGCAACCTAATCTAAGAATAATCACAATTTTTATGTGTAGATTTCTTTGTGATTTTCTAATATATATAATTTAACTCATAATAAAATTTGAGATAGAAAATATATTTGTAACTTATTATTAAAATAACTTTATTTAATACAATTTTTTGAATTATAAAATCTAATTTTAAAGATATATTTTATCTTATATAATAATCAGCTCAATTAAGATTGTTATCTTTATTTTTATATAATTGACATTTTTCTCTTAGTTCATCCTTTCATTTTCCTTTTTTTTAAGTACTTATTTTATTTACTTAGATTTTTCATGCAATTTCTCATCAAAATAATCATTTGAAAAAATATATACCTTGTTAATTATTATCTCTTTAAGTTATACTTTATATTACTAATTGTTTTTATCTAAAAAAGATCTATTTTACTTAACTATAAGAGTATCTGATAAAAATGTAGTATGATTTAAATTATTATTAAATATAAATATAGTAATATAATTAGAAAGTAAAGCTTTAAAATTAGAATTACTTTTAATTTTATTTGAAAACAAATAATTCATTATTTAAAAAATTTTTTGATTTTTTTTAGAAATTAAATAAATACAAGCTTTTTATAAAATATTAGATAATTTTAATTACTTAAATATCTAATTTAAGCCATTTACATATTACTGTTAAAAATTCACTTATGATAATTGATTAACTATTCCCTTTTTTTCATAAAAGCAATTTATCTATTTTTGCTTATAACTTACATTTACTATTATTAGAATAAAAAATATACTTTTTATATATTACTAAAATATATTCTTTTTTATTATTTTAAAGATTTAGTAAAATTTTATCCATTATTTTTTCTTCATAATTTGTCATATATAATTCATATTTAACCATTACTTCTAAAATATTTTTTGATATTCTATTTTATTTTTTCTTTCATATTTATCAAAACATACTTCTTATTTTTGTTGTAATAAAAAAATTTAATATATTTAATCATCATTTTACAATAAATCAAAAATAGTTTTTTGTTTAATAATTTCAGTTTTTTGTAAAAGAGTTTATTCAACAAATTTTTTAAACTTTGTTAATGTTATATATCCTTCTTGACTACAAATTTAGATTTAATATTTTGCTACTATATCTTTACCATCAACTAAACAAATAATTTTTTGATATTTACCTTGAAAAATTAGTAAAAGTTAAAAATGTTAAAGCTAATATTTTATCTATATTCTAATATATTATGCTTTATATATTTGACTATTAATAAAGACTAATTCTACAATTTTAACACTTACTTTTATTAATCCTTATTTATTTTTTTTAACTTATTTAATATTTTAAATATAGCTATTTTTTATTATACTTAATTACTAATATTTTGTGTTGATTTTTCTTTAATTCTTTTTTTAGATTTTTAATTTTAACTTCAATTTTTTTAAAACTCCATCTATTATTATTTATAAAAATTTTTTAAATATCAATTATTTTTTATTTTTTAGACTAAAAAAATTTGTTAATTTTGATGTATCTTCTGCAACTTTAATTTATTTTACATTTGATCTATAATTATCATAAAATGTAAATTTTTTAGTTAATCTAATTAAATATAATCTATATCTTTTATAATTAATTTCTACTAATATAAATCTATATTTTTTACTCATTTACTATTATTATTATTACTTTAATTTTTATCTTCAATTTCTCTTATTTTTTTAAAATTTGTTTTATTATAATTTTAGTAATAAAAATATCATTAGTATAATAAGATTTAATTAAAGTAATGCACTATTTTTTAATAAATATATTATTTTATTTTAAAAAAAAATTTGCAATCAATCATCAAAAAAAGATACAATTATATTTTACATTTTACATAATTTATTAATTTAATTAAAATTATAAAATTGTAGCTAATTTTAATTAAAATAAAATTCTAAATTTTGGTTTTATTAATAATTTAATTTATTTTAAATCTTTATAACTTTTAAAATATTTGTTACTAGAAAAAATATATCACAATAACTGTTTATTATATCTTAAAATTTCATATTTATAGTATAGATAAAGAATGAAACCCTTTAATAACAGTTGGAATTTAGATGAAATTATATTAAATTATAATAAAAGATATGATAAAATCCTTCAATATGATAAAAGCTAAAACTATTAAAACTATATTAAAAATATATAAAATAGTATAATAAAATTATTTTGAGAAGGTTTTGATAGATATCTATAATTTATAGCTTATATTTTTTGAATATTATATAATTATAAAATAGGATAAATCTATAAAAAATATAAGTGACATATATTAAATATATTTTTTAAACTTTATTTAATATTGACTTAATTATTTAAAATATTTAATAAGTATATTTATATATTTAATTTATTTTATTATTTTTTCAAAATTTATAATATTACTAATTAAATTAAAATAATATATAACTTTTTTAATATTTAATATTGCAAAATTTTTTTATTAATAAATATTTAAATTTATAATAATTAATAAATTTTATTAATCTAAAATTTTTATAATTATTTTTTTATATTAATTATTAATATAATACTTATTTATTATATATTATTTTTTTAATAAAATAATAACCATAAAATTTAAAAAAAATATTTTTTAAATTAATATATTTATTTATTATTTATTATAAGATTAATTGATATATCTAACCTTAATCAACTTTATATTTATATTATTTAAAATTAATATAATTTTGTAATTCTCAATTTTCTTATAAATTTTATTTTTTTTTTATTATAAGTAATTATCTATTAAAATTAATTTAATTAATTATAATTATTATAAAATTTTTAAAATATTTAAATATTTTTAAATAAGAGTAAATTTATTTATTGTAAAGGATGATACTTCTTATACATCACCTTTATATATATATCTTATCCTAACCTTAATTCTAACTTAACTCTAAACTATGTGATACTAATATATATGACTAAAGATAATGCTGTAACTAGTTACAACCATATAATGCTTATTTATTATAGGGTTATAACTAGTTGTAACTTAATTTTATTAATATCACAACTAGTTGTAATCTTATGATAAATAAGCATCATATGATTATAACTAGTTGCAATGCTATCTTAATATATGACAAATAGGGTTTCGCATATGAAAAAATTTCTGTCTCCAGAATATATATAAAAAATAAAAAGAGAGGGGTATGATATGAGTGATAAAATAAAGATGATGATATTATACCTATGATAAATAAATTTACTCTTTAAAAAAAGATGTAATTTATCATTTAAATAATATATCATCTTATTATATAATTATATTTATTATCTATGTTATACTTCTTTATTTTTTAATTTTACTATATATTTTAAAATTTTAGAATTTTTTTACTTACAAAAATCTTATTTATCATATTATTTCTGTTATATAAATCATTTATATAATTTTATAATTTTACCTAAAATTTCATAATTCAGGATAATCATGTGATAGAATAAGATATAATTTAAATAATAAATTACAAAATCTATTTTTTTAATTTATAAAAAGTATTAATTTTTTAAAAAATAAAATAATAATTATAAATAATTTTATAAGATTTATATAGTATTTGATAATAAAAAATTTCAAAAAAAATATTTTTAAATTAATATTAATTAATATATAAATATAAATTATTTTATTTTATTTTATTGCAAAATATCTATATAATAATTTAAATATCAAAAAATAATCTTTAGCATTTTTATTTTATATTTTAAATTTTTTTAAAAATAAAAAAGTAGTTAAAAAAATATTATATAAGTAAAAATCTTTTTAAATTATATTAAAATTATAATAAAAGATATGATAAAATTTTTTTAATATAATAAAAATTAAAACTATTAAAATTATTTAAAAATATAAAAAAGGATATAATAAAATTATTATAAAAAAATTTTGACAAGCATCTATAATTCTTTTTATATTAAATTAAATTTATATAAATATATAATTCATTTTTTTTTAATTTTTAATACTAAAGCTTTATTAAAATCTAATTTATATTAAAATACTTTTAATTTGATAGATTAAATTAGCAAACTTAAATTTTAAAATATAATAAATATTATATGTTTAAAAAATTAATAATTAAATTTATTTTACCTAAATTTTTTTAATTATTTTATTATATTTATTATTAAAATCTAATTAATATTAACTTATATTAATATTAATTATTTTGATTAAAATTATTTTAGACTATAAATAATTAGATAATTAAATTATTAGACTAATAGAGTTTATCCATTTTAATTTCAAATTTTATTAAATTATTAGATTTATATCTAATATCAATTGCTACAAATTTTTTAAGATTTATTAAATAAAGAATAAATTTTTTAAACTTATCTGATATAAAAATTTAATAATATTAATTATTTGTTTTAATAAATATTTTAACAAAAAGCTATATTCTTCTTCAAAAAGTATTTGACTATTTACTGATTATTTACCAATCATTTAAATTATAGCCAATTTTAATATTTTATTATTTTATAATTTATTAATAAAATTTTTATAAAATTTATATATGTAACTTAGAAAACTTATACTTTTTATTTATATTATTAGTATTTAATTAGATTGCTACAATTATTTATTATAGTTTGAATCTTTTGTAATATACTTTTAACTAAATTTATTAAAATTTTAGATTCAATTTGATTTTATTTCTCTTTTAAAATTATTATTAATTCCTTAAGATTTTTTATATAGGTTTGTATACCTAAACTTTTCTTTTCAAAATATCTTATAAATATTTAATTGGATTAAAATCTAGATTTTATATATATTATAGAAGATTTAATACTAAATTATTCTTTTTTCTATTGATTAATTATACTTGTTCTATGAACTACATCATTATTATTTGGAAAAATATATTGTAAATTATTTTTAAAACTGTTATAAAATGATAAAAAAGTATTTTTTAACATATTAATATATACAGAATTAGTAATTTGAATTAAAAGACCAAGTCTATCTTTTACAAAATATTCTCATATTATAACATCTCAATTTTCTGATTTTATTTTAAAATTAAATAATTTATATCATATTTTTAATGTAGTTTATACTAAACTTAATAATGAACATCATTTTAGAATAATAAAAATAGAATTCATCACTTTATATAATTAAATTTCATTTAGAATTCTAATTTCTTTTTTTATGATACTATTTTAATATTTTTAATGATTTATTTTAGAAATTAATAGTTTTCTCTTAATTGCTTAACTAAAAATCTCAGATTATAAAACACTTCTTATAGTATTATAATATATTATATTTATTGATAAATCTTTAAATTTTTCTGTTATTTTATCTAAAGACTATTAATATTTTTTTTAACAATTTTTATAAGATGTCTAATATCTTTTCTATTAATTTTGATGATCTACCTGATTGTGAAATAATATTAGTTTAGTTTTTATTTTTATAACTGATTATTATATTATAAATAATTGACTTAGAATAATAAAGAATAGCTTTAATATTTCTTTTACTATAATCTTTTTTCTAAAGTCTAATAATCTTTTCTTGCTCAAAGTCAAAATGTTAATTTTATTTAGACATGTTTAAAAAATAAATTTTTATTTTCAAATGATTTCTATATGAAAAAAAGATTTTTTATATACATTAGTTATAATATAACCTAAATTTTAATATGTTAAATCTATAATAATTAATAAGATAGTCAAATATTTTTTAAAGAAAGTGTATATATAAAAATTTATTAGACAATTAAATAGATAAAATCTAATAAATTATTAATATAGACTTAAACTGAAATAGTCTAATAAGATTATTTCTAAAAATCTAAATTATACTAATTAAATTTTATTCAAAACTATCACTGATTATCTTTGTTTAATTTTAATTTTTAAATTAAAAATTTAAATCTTTATAATTAATTAAATAAATTAAATTAGAAATTTAAGAATTAATTAAATTAATTAAAAAAAAAAATTTATTATAATTTAAATTAAATTAGTAAATAATAAATACTATTTAAAATATTTAAATTTAGTTAAACTAATTTTGAAAAAGTCAAGTTATATAATAAAACTAATAAAACTTAATAAAACTTATTTAAGTTTAAAATATAAAATTAATTAAACTAGTTTAAAATAATAAAAATTAATTTTAATAAATAAATATAATAAATTAAATTAGAAAAAACCAATAAAATTTTATTAAATTTAATAAATTAAGTTTAGTTTTATCAATAATTAAAAATATAATTTTTGTAAAATTTATTAAAATTATATATTTATTTAATATAAATTTTAAATATTTTTTTAATAAAATAAAATATAAACATTTATTATTAAAATCTAATTATAAGTATAGTAAATCATATAAACTATTATATGATTTAATAGTAAATCTTTTATATATTTTTAATATTTAATAATAAAATATTTTTTTAAATTATAAAGAATTTTATAAAATGAATTTTTTAAAAAAAAAGTTTAAAATGATAATAAAAATATATAAAAAAAATATTACTTTTATTTTTTATATATAAAATTTATTTTTATATTTATTTAATTTGATAAATAAATTTTTTATTAATTAAATATTATTTAAAAATTAATTATTTAATAATAATTATAGTTTAACTTAGCCTGCATTACTGTTTTATAAGAATGAAAAATTCAGCAAGAATATTTCTGCTTTAAACCAAGAATTAAATAAGACTATAGATCAAGTTAGCACTGTTAACAAATAATAATTAAAACTATTTTTTTTAAAATAAATTATAATATTTTAAAAATAACATAATTTTTTTTTAGTTTTATTAAAATATTTATAAAAATATTATTAAAAAATATATTAACTAATAATAAAAATTAATATTTTTTTTAAAAAAACAAATTTTATATTATAATTTTATATAATTTAGAATTTATTTATAAAAATTTAATATAATCAAAATATTTTATATTTAATTATTTAAAATAAATATAATTAATAATCTTAATTATAAAAAAAATTTTAAATAATACTTTTATTTTTAATAGTTTATATATATTTATATATAATATTATTAATAAATCTAAAGATTAATAAGTTATTAAATAATAAAAAAAAACAAAAATATACTAATTCTTATTAAAAATCTATAATGTTTAATAAAAATTAAAAATATATTAAAATTTATAATAATAATCAAAACTCAAATGAAACTATTTTAAAATTATAATAAAGATATAGTAAATCCTTTTGATATAATAAAAGCTTAAACTGTTAAGCTATAATAAAGAATATAATAAAACTATTTTAAAAGTTTTGGCAGGCATCTATAAAGTTAGTAAAACTTTATTAAATTTAAACCTTTTTATAAATTTAAATAAGCAATTGTATTTTATAAATATATATTTAGTAACAATTTTTTTTATAATTAAAATTTTATTAATTAAAAATTTTTGTTAATTACAATACATAAAATTAGTATTATTAAAAAATGTTAAAATATTAATTAGTGATTAAATTTATGAAAGTTATTTATTAAAGATAAATATTATAGGAAAATTATAGAAATTTAATAGTTGAAATATTAACAAAAGTATCAAAAAATGTTATAGTAATAAAAAAAAAAATTCACGTGAAATAACTGCCTTGACGCCATAAAAATTGAATCAAATCTTTCACTCGTTAATTCCTGACGCCGATTTCCTTTCTCTTCTTTCTTTTTTTCCTTTTGGAAAAAAAATCTAACGCTAACAAGAATGTCACCAACAACACGTGGCAGAAAGAAAACCAAAGATAATGATACATCAAATAAAACTCAACCGAAAAAAATTCGTAGCAAGGCAACTAAAACGCAAGAAACAAAAACTAATGATTCTTTAGGTGGAGATGAAATGATGGCTTCGCTCGAATCTAATGCGTCCGTAAGCTTAACAAGCGATATTGAAGTTAAAGGTGTCGGTAATCAAGGTAGAATTACATCATTGATACATTTTAATAATTTTGATATTTCGTTTAATTTAAAATTTGTTAAATGACTGATAGCGCAAGCATCAAAAAATTGGACGTCGGAACAACGTTTACAATTAATTGAAGCTGTTCTTAAAAAGATTAATATACCTTGGGACGAAGTCTGTAACGAAGTTGATGGGGGGAGAAGTGGAAAGAGGTGTTACGATCAATGGAGAAGACAAATTGTACCAGGTTTAAAAAACTCGATCAAATTTCAGAAAAATAGCAGTAGATAAAGAAATTTAATTCGTTATCCATTGATTAATTATGTAAAAACGAGAAGTTTATTTGCCCTTAAATACAAATTTATTGATTCTCACAACTACCATTTACATCATCTACTTCTAATTTTTCACCATCTTTCAAATTGCCTATTTTTTCCAAAATCTCATCGTCATCGATCATCGTAGGTTGAGGAGCTTGACCGGATTGTTCTAATGTTTTAACAGAAGGTAATTTAGTAATCATTTGTAATTTTCTAGAGACGTCAGGATCACTACCAGTGCCAAGTCCAAGCCTCATCAAGGCCATAATGTAACCTTGTTCGGCGGATTTCTTATACCATTGAAGAGCTTTCGTTTCATCTTTTTTCACGCCTAATGAACCCACTTCATATAATTCTCCCAAGACGAATTGTGCTTGAAAATTATTATATTTTGCGGCTGTAATGTACCATTTTAAAGCTTTTCCTTCATCAACTTCCACACCATGACCATCTCGATACATATCACCAAGCGTAACTTGAGCCGTTAAATAATTATTTTCTGAAGATTTCGTAAACCAATACAAAGCCTTCTCTGGGTCCTTCTCTTTATCTCCAAAGCCCTTTTCATATAAACATGCAAGGCAATATTGCGATTCCCCGACATAATCTATGGAAGAATCCGTTCCCTCACGTTCGGCAACTTTTGAGAACCATTCAATAGCTTTTTCGTAATTCTTTTCAACTCCTAATCCACGTTCGTAAGCTTTAGCTAATAAAATTTGTGCTCGTACGAATCCATGTTCAGCTGCTACCTGGAATAACTTTACAGCTTCAGCTTCATTCTTTTCTACTCCTTCACCGTTGAATAAAAGCAATCCGAGGTTAATTTTCGCATTGATATCGTTTGAGTCAGATGCTTTCCTAAAATATTTCACAGATTCATGTAAACTTTTGGGAACGCCTATTCCCTTTTGATTTAATATTCCTAAAATATTTCCCGACACACTATCTCCAAATTGATTATTCGCTTTTTTAAATAATTTAACCGATTCTCTGAGATTCTGAGGTACACCTTCTCCAACCAAATGCATTATTGCTAAATTTCTCATTGCAATACCATTTCCTTTCTCTGAAGCTTTTTTATAATGGTCGAATGCTTTTTGTGGATCATATATAGAACTGTGCTCTTTAGAATAAATAAATCCAAGACAAAGATCTCCTTCAAAAGAACCTTGTTCTGAAACCTTTTGAAACAATTCGATCGCTTTGATATCGCTTTGCTCAATTTTTGATTCAATACATTTTGCATACAAGAGACCTAAAATTATTTGAGCATTGAAAACTCCAAGTTCTGCAAGTTCTTTAAGATCTTCTTCATTTCCTGCAGTATATTTCTTTGGGACATCATCGTCATTCGATTTTTTGAAGAATATTTCGTAAGTTCCAAGTTTCAATTCGAAATTTTTGATTAAATTTACGATCTCATCATCTTTAATCCATTCTAACAAATTCTTTATTTTAGAATTTTTGGTCTTTGATCTACCACAAATAAATTGAATTGAATTATCATCAACTGAAGAAAGTTTGATGGATTTGATCGTGATCGTCTTTGCAACATCGTTGGTAAATCTTTGTAAATCTATCGGAATGGAAGCGAGAGTAAAATTTGGTAAAAGATCGTTGGAAATGATTTGTGTACTATAAAACGACGCTAGTGTCTTCGAAATTGGAACATTAGACGTAAGTCGAGACATTTTTTTTTATTATTTTATTTTATTTTATTTTATTTATTTTTTTTTTTTTCGAACGGATTATCGCAAAGAGAAAATTTTCGGCAGGAAAATTTCTCTAACAATTCTAACAATACAATTGCTTCGATTTGTTATATAAAGATGCATATCCTATTACGCCAAACTTAAAATAGATATTATCAAAGACCATGGAGATCAGCAGTTCTTTGTTTTTTTGCATAAATTACCCATCTATTGGGAGGTGGACGTTTCACAAGCAAAATAGTCTATATTGAAAGCAAAAAGGCAAGGTATATTGAAATTCAAATCTGGAAAGAATTAATTATCTTATCGTTAATAATCTGCAACCTAATCTAAACATCTATGTTCTCGATATTCTAGATAATTTTTTTTAAAAAAAAAATCCATTTATAAAAATGGTGCTTTATCATGTTTTCCTAAGAGAAAAATTTTTCATTCAGTTAAGTTGTAAACAAGGAAGAAAAAAAAAAAATAAAAAAAAAATAAAATTCCCAACGAATTATTGCATCAACAATTTCGATAAGATTATCAAAGGAAAACGATGAAAATTAATTGCTGGTAGTGGTTCCATATATGCGATTAAATGGTAAAAAACAAAAAAAGCAATTTATCAATATTTACCTTTATTCGGTGGCACTTTTTTTTAATAACTGGAAAAGGTTTCGATTTAGGAAATAATCTCATACACAATGACCGATTTTTTACTAATGGTAAATTACTTACCAATTTTATATTATCTTGAGTACAAATTATCTATCTGCATAAATATTTGTAAAATGACAATCATGAAAATCACTATAAATAAAAAGTACAAATTTTTTTTTATCGGAAATTTTCAATAAATTTTCATCTGATATATATATTAAATATATAGAATTATAAATTTTTCTTAATACAAAGAAATGGCAAATTATAAAGGAGTTATTTCAACAATAATAACGTTCAATACGAGAGTATCAAACTCTATATCATCATTAACGAGAAATTTTAGTAATTCTTCAATATTAAAATCACGAGAATATTATTTAGCAAGATCAAAAGAGGCGGTAAATTATCGATTACATTTAGCTAAATCAAGGCATCTGGTGGGAATTAGGACAACGAGAGGAACAAGAGAATTTAACGAAGATCGATATCAAGCAATGGTTTTGGAGTTATCTGAAGATAAAACAGTACGAGACGACGGGATCGTTAATCAACAGATTTTAGATGAAAAGAATCTAGAGAATGAAGAAGTGGAAGGAAAAGTTGGTCAAATTTGTTATTTCGCTTTATTTGATGGGTAAGTCAATTAAAAAAAATTCGATTGATTTGTTCAGTTTTATTTGATATCAAAAGAGTTTCTTGAATTTGACATCAAATAGTCACGGAGGTGCTCAATGCGCAGATTATCTAACCGCCAAATTACATAAACAAATTGAAACTGTTGAAGCCTCCGATGCTGATGGCATTGTCACGGAATTGCGAAACATTGGAGGGTAAGCTAAAAGAAAAGAAATAGATCAAATTTGAATTTTCAAAAATTTGATTCTTACAATGTTACCTTTTTTTTTCATTAGTTATTTTCGAAGATTTAAACCATCAATATTGGAAAATTTATTAAGCCCTAAAGTTGCCGACGTTACTCTTAAAAAGAGGCCAAATAATCAAAAATCGGGTCGAGAGGTTTTGAGAAAATTCCCTTCCTCAATACCATCACCAAATTCAACCCAAACGATACCGCTTCAAACCACTCCTACCGTTACAACCCAACCACTTTCATCACCTTCCACCTCACTTACATTGGAACAAAGATTAACGCTAGCATATTTAAAATCTGACATTGAATTTTTGAATATAGTAGAATATAATTCTATAGGATCGACAGCATCAGCTGCATTAATAAAATCGTTAGACAAACGTCCATTTTGGACAAGCAATGACATTGAAATTACAATAGCGCATGTTGGTGATACGAGAATACTTCTTTGTGATGCGGAAAATGGTAATTCCATACAATTAACATTTGATCATCATCCAGCTTCAATTACAGAAATCGAAAGGTTAAGCAAATCTGGTGGCTTTATTATAACGGATTCTTTTGGTGCTGAAATGTATTTAGGTAGATTAGCCAATACAAGATCTTTAGGTGATGCTAAAATGAAAAGGTTTGGTATTACTGCTGAACCAGAAATTTCTAATCATCATATGGTTGGAAAAAAATTTGCTTTTATGGTTTTGGTTTCTGATGGGATCACTTCTGTATTAAGTAATCAAGAGATTGTTGACTATGTGAGTGATTTGGCTAATTTGCAATCTTTTTTTTTTTTCCTTTCTTTTTAATTTTTTTTTTTTTTTTGATTTTCTTTTTAGTTGAAAGATTGCGATAATCCTACCATAGGAGCATCAAAATTAGTTGATTTTGCTGATGAGCTTGGATCTAATGATAATATGACGGCAATGGTATAATTTCATTTAAAAGAACGCCTTGTAAATTTTTGATAAAAATTTTAATAATTACTGTTAATATTTTAGGTTGTAAGATTACCGGGCTGGGGAACATCAATGCCCGATCATACAAAAGAATTAAGGAAATACCGACTCGATCAAAATATTACAAGTCGTCGTAGATGATTTAAATAAATTAATAAAAATGGAAAATCCCAAAAAGATCAAAGATCATTTTATTGTAGCACACATAAATATAAAAATTTCGCACCATATCACGTAACAATTTTTTTTGCAAAAGGCCAAATACATTTCAAATCAATTTTTAGATGTGATACTTACGAGAATACTCTGTCCCCGCTTTCATTCGATTTTCTAAAATTCTCAACTGTTTTAAAAGAGAAGTCCACAATATGAGATATTAGATTTCAACATATATGTTTGTTAATTTTTTGTTTTTTTGTTTCTTACCAAAACCGCTTAACAGTTTTCTTTAAAACTTTTGATTAACATTTTTGCGAAAATAAAAAAATTGCACCATTAGCATTCAACGATTTATTAAAAGTAGAAGAATTACGAATTTTTTTTTTAAATTATAAGAAGATATTAAAATGTTCTAAACAATAAAGCAAAGCACATTAGTTAGTTTTGTCAACAAATACTTTCAGTATCCAACTTAATTATTATCAGAGTTTTTATATCGAGTTAAACTTCTCGTGTTTAATTTATGTCAATTATAGAAACAAAGGTATTTAATACTCCACAATTATCATTCGTATATACTGTTTTTAAAACTAACTATTTAGATAATTTGATAAGTTGTTGAATAAAAATCCTTTATATTTTTTTTTTTAGGTTTTTGATATAAAAATCAAACGACGAGTCGCCGTGCTAACTTAGAAAAGTATTGGACATATGAATTCCAAGCATGGACCCACATTTACTTGGTAGAGCCAATCAGCGACACAACTTCAGCGAATTATAATGCACAGACAGTAAGAGCTTTTGCTGGTGCTTTTCTCTTTGATGAATATGTTTATGTATTTGTGGTAATGCTATATTTTCGTTATTTAACAGTATAAACAGAATATTCATACGTATCTTTAAATATCAAATCTCGTTTATAATATAATGTTATAAAAATCTTGTAATTTATTATTTATTAAGTTTCAAATATTCGAAAGATTTTTAAAACGAATATCGAAATTAAAAAAATTTTATCACCTGATGCCTTTACCGTAATATAAGTATTTTTTTCTTTCTTTCTCTCGCTCTCTTTCTCTTTTTTTTTTTAGGGAAATCGGAATATTGGTACTCTCTCTATTGGGTAAGTTTCGCGAAGGAATCTTTTCAAAAAAATAATTTTTAATTTTTCGACATTAACTCAAGAGTTGGTATATGTGATCTGCTCTAACAAGAACCTCAAGCAATAAATCACGAAGTCTCGTTCCATAAACTTCATGCGGATGGCAGTTGCCGCTACCATTCTTCAAGGAATGATAATGAATTTCATTTATTTCATTTATGAATTAACACAAGTTCTAAAGTTGACAAACTATTAAACAAACTGAGACACGTGGTTACTGATGCAAGGTGATGACTAACCCGTGAATTTTTATCATTGTGCAGTGATATTAAATCAACTCGAACATGTCGCGAAATCGTGGCAGCCTCACGATGTCACATTTAACAATATTGCAAGTTCTCCTATATTTATTATGCGATAAACGAAGCAAAACATCTGGGTAATAAGCAGTATATGCATAAAGTAACATATGGGACCTTTACAATGGAAAGGGGAAACGGCTGGAAAAAATAAAAAATGAGTTAATGCTAAGTCTGAACAAATTTTGACCTCCTCATATTTGGCATATAAAAGTAAATTTGAGTTTTTCTGGCAGTTTCCCCCTTTCTATTGCAAAGGTCCCATATATCAAGATGATTGAAAAGATCTGTTCTGTACACAGTAGGGTATATTATAATCGAAAGATCTGACAACGGTAAAATAAATTTTCTTTATATTTCGCTTTTTAAATAATAATGCGTCGGTATCATCATTATGCAAAAAGTACTGATCAAGACTATTTTTTCGCAATAGTCCAAGCAATAGCGTAATTATAATTTCTAATTTTTATTATTATATTTATCTAGTTTATCATTTATATCTTATTTTATTAGTAGTATTTTATTTTGTATAAATATCTTGTATTTTACCTGGAGTTGAAAGATAACTCGATATAAGGTTTTAGCCAAGAGTTCAATAAAGGAATCTTATCAATACATTTGCTATTACCTTTTGTCATGTCTGTCTTCACATAGGCGTGATTGTGAATAAAGTATTTCGACGTATTGAATTAAAAGTGAATACCCAGCCAACATCGGACAGAAAAGGAGACTGGAACATGAACATTCATGATTAAGTACAAGAAGTGTCACAAAATTTATGGAACGAAATGACATTTTACGGATAAATATATGGGAGGTTTGCTATTAAATCGAGTTACGAATATAGAAAATAATATGATCCTTTTAATATGCACACCTTCCATATGTTCCTGCATCAGCTACGAAAGCACCAAAACCCACAAAATAAAAACTTAGTTTAATTAAAAATTCTTGCTAGAGGTGTAGGTGTTATATTATCTGGAAGATTCTCCGAACTATAATATCTACGAAGTATTTAGAACTGTAGATGAAAATGTAAATATATTACGAAGGTTTAAGCATAACACGGAGTTTTTTTGCATCAAAACTTTTCCTGATGTGAATTTAGATGCTTATAAATTTCCTTATTTGGATCGTAATGGGGTATAATTATTTATTACCAAATGACGATTACGGAAAATCATGATATTAAGGAAATATTTCACACAATTTGTTTGTTTAGATTATATTCATATTATGGGTGATTTACATCAAGAATAGAGAAGTTTTAATGAACAGTAAACTAATAGTTCATTTATTTTTGTGTTGTTTCATATATTTGAAGTAGAGATATGTTGCAGCGGGTAGGTTTTGCTACATTTATATTTCTCTACTTTCGAAACCACAATTCATTAATGAAGCAGATTATCATGAACCAAGTAGCTTTTATCAATTTCTGATAAGCTTAGTGATTTCATTATATTGTGAACATTCTATTACATAATACACTTGATAAAAGATTTAAAAGCATAGAAAGTTCTTGTGATGACAGGTCCTATCCGAAAAGGTTTTCGCATCTTCATCAGAACGGCTTGATGTATCTTATTTCATAAGATGCGGTAATTCAGTTATAGGTTGATTCTTTGATCACTAAACGTCCGATGGTAGTTAATTCTACGATTGAAAGTCTTGTAATTATTAATGCTCATGTAATACCATCAAGTCCTGGCTTTTGACTCTTCTCCATCAGGTCAATTTCAACACAAAAGCAACAAACACTTCCTATTTGTTACATCAAGAACTATGTCCTTATGTTCTAAGCGATGCTAAAATTCTGTTCTGTACCAGTCAAAATTATTCGCATATCAAGTGTTGCAAAAACTTTGTATGTGATGACTATACCAACCGATTACTACAAAGTTATTGGTTTAGTTGAAGAAAGAGTATTTCTGGAAGTATGTCATGATAAGGTTTATCAAAGGAAAATTTGCAGATGCACCTACTCAATTCGTTTAACGGATTATGATGCGATATTTACACTGCACACATAGGTATCCATCAAATTCCACAACAGGAGATAACTTATCGAAGATATAATAAATTATAGCCGTGATTCCACGTACAAATGCCACCCTATAGGCAAAGACATTTCCTAATAACATGCTAATTTTATATACCAATATTTAGTTTCATAAGTTCATAAAAAGTGATGATTGAAAGGTTGGTTTATTTTCCAAATGACAATAAATAAACCAAATTTACTTTTTTTTTATATGAATTAATAATTATCAATTAATAATATAATATTGAAAGAAAAAAAATTAATTTCATTTTTCAATTTATATTTTTTTTGAAATCCAAAGAGCGTCTTAGTAACTATTATATCGTGACTTCTACGGCAATGAAATCCAAAAAGGGAACGATAATTGGTATTGTCAGCTCAAAAAAAAAGTTTATCCCTGATATTCAAAAATACCAGAATTATCGGACTTGCGGATAAAACTCATAAAAGTGAAACAATTAACTTGTCTTTTGTTTTAATCTCTTGCGGGGCATAATGAATAAGCGTGAACTGTTTTATTTTTTCGTTCCTTTTGTTCTGCAAATTTTTTCCCTTAATCGAAATCCTAGAAATGGCTCCATTCAACAATTTTTTTTATAGGAGGTTGAAAGTCTGTAGGCTGGAGTAATCAAATTGATAGAGTAAAGACTATGTAGGCGGGATGATAAATATAAATTAGATACTACATCATTTTATTTAATACTGGTAAAATTAAGTTTTGAAACATAAAGTTTCACTATTATGGAGAAAACGAGTCTGATGCTTATCAATGATTACCAGTAGTATTATGTAGCCATTTTTACTTTGAAAATAACTTTCGGCAAACAAAACCTTACTAGAAATTTATTCCTAAAGTAATCCGAAACTCCTTTATTACAATATTATTGTTTGAATTTTCGACCTTCAAGATAAGTTTTATTGTCAAATTATTAATTCTTAAAATTAAAATGCATACTTCAGATAGTTACCGCAGTATCTGATCACGTTATCATGAATGATTTGTATCACTGCAATGCATTTTCCGTTTTATATCCTGATTTTAAATAAGCAATTTTAAAAAATTACCCATATAAATTTTTTTTTTAAAAAAAATAAAAAATAAAAAATGGATGCAGATAGCCATGAAAATGAAACTCAATTTGATAAATTAAATGCTTCAGATACGAAATGTTATTGCGGTAAACCATTTGCCGAGAATTATGGTGTAAAGAATGTGATCCTTGGTGTATGATTGAAGATGGGCTAGTGGAAATTCTGAAATTGATAAATTTATAAAAGAAACAATATATAAAGCTAGACATGAAAAATATCCAAGAATTCTTGAATGGGTGCTTTTTGATAGATTCACAGATATAAAAGAAATTGGTGAAGGAGGATTTGCCAAAGTGTATTTTGCAACATGGATCGATGGTCAATCGGAATTTTATAAACATGATGACGGAAGTTGGAAAAAGTATGTTCGTGAACCTATGAAGGTTGCTTTGAAAAGGTTGAATGAATCACAGGATATGTCCGTTAAATATTTTAGTGAGATATATCACATTTATATTTGATATAAATTAATAAGAACATTTTTTCTAATTGCCATTAAATTTTTATTACAAAAACTAGCTTAAAGCTCATTGGAATTTTCATAAAGTATATCCTTCTACGTTATACTTTTATGGGATAACTAAGGATCCAGTAACCAAAGATTTTATTATGATCGTACAATTTGCATCTAATGGAAATTTGAAAAGTTATCTTTCAAATAATTTTAACGACATTTTATGGAAAAATAAAATTGGAAAATTACATGATTTAATTATTGATCTTTATAATTTACATAGTTTAGAATATTTTCATAAGGATTTTCATAGTGGAAATATCTTACAAGTTAGAGATAATTCTTATATTTCAGATTTTGGATTATCAGGACCAGTAGATAAACAAAAATCAGATGATAAAATATATGGAGTATTACCATATATCGCACCAGAAGTTTTGAATGGAGGATTATATACTAAATCTTCTGATATTTACAGTTTTGGTATAATTATGGCTGAATTATCATCCGGAAATCCTCCATTTTATAATAGGAAGCATGATTATAAATTATCTTTAAATATTTGTAATGGAATTCGTCCAGAATTTGGAAATGGGACTCCTGAGTTTTATAAGATATTGGCTTATAAATGTATGAATGCAAATCCATATCAAAGACCAATAACCAAAGAATTATATGATACAATAAATTTTTGGTATAATTCTATTTTTCAATGAGAGGTATAAAGATAAAAAAAAATATGAATATTATGAAAAAGAAATAAAGAAAGCATTTGAAAAGGCAGATAAAGAGATACCAAATATTTCAATTTCAAGGAAAATGAATCCTGATGCTATATATACAAGTAGAGCATTTTCATTTAAAAATTTAATAAAGCCTATTAATTCATCTTTTATCATCTCATATCTTGAAAAGGATGAGAATAATAAAAGTATTATACACTTGGCTTTTTTATTTTTGATAAAAATTATTAATTTCAATGTATTTTAACAGACTTTCAAGATTCTCAATTAATTGAATTAGACATTTCTAATTTATTACAATTAAAAGGTAATATATATTATTAAAATTTATGATTGCAATTTAATAATTTAAACAGAAATAATATTGATTTTTATATATAATAATAGATATCAATAATTGAATATTAGATTTTAATATTTTAGAATATCATTTATATATTTAAACTTAAAGATTAAGTAAAGTTAATATAAATCATTTCTAAATATAAAATTCTTATAAATATATATAATGTTATTAATAACTAATTTTTTATAAATAAATATAAAAATAATTAACTTTTGTAAAATAAAATAATTTAATTAAATTATTTTAATAAAATATAATCAAAAATTAAGAATATACAGTCAATTCTTAATATAACGAACTCTTATATAATAAATTTTGAATAAATATAATAAAAATTCTCTTGTTTATTCAAAATTTCTTCATGAAAAACTACCGCAGTATATCAAATTAGCCAATCAAATTTTTTAAAATCTTCGCTATAGTCTTTTAATAAAGTTGAGGCCTAAGATGTAAAGTTTATTATAACAAGAATTGACTGTATCTAGTTTTCAAAATTTATATTTTAAATTTGATGAATATATTATATCTTAAATTATGATCTACTTTAATTTTAAATTGAAATAGATCTATTTTATACAAAATCAAAATTTTAATTTTGAGCAATTCAAATTTAAAATTTCAAAATAAGATATTTTAAATTTAATGTTCAAACTTAATCATAATAAATCATATACTTTAATTTGATGATCAATTGTGATTTTTTATGTTCAATAATATTATACTTTAACTAAATTTTAATTTTTTAATTTTTACCTTAAGTCTTCTTTTCATTTAAAGTAAAATTTATCTTTTTTTATATTATTATAGAAGAGAAATTTTCTTTTATAAGCAAAGAAACTTTTAATAAAATTATTAATAAATTGTTTTAAAATAATAAATCAAAAACTGAAAAGTAACTGATAAATAAAAGTTTATATGATGTTATAAAAACAGTTTTCTTAAAAGATAATTCAAAATTACACAATGCAGATTTTTTGATATTGGTGTAAAAAATTAAAGTTTGTTAAAAGTTAGAAAATATATTATATATAAAAATATAATTTTGAATATCTCTGATTTAACTTACAAATAATATATAGTAAAATGCATTTTTTATAATAACTTGATTAATATTAATACTAAAAATATAATTTTACTTCTCTCATCAAAACAATTCTAATGAATTCAAGCTCATTTAAATTCAATCAATAGTTAGCTTAAAATCAGAATATGTAAAATAATGAATTTTAAAAGTTCTAATATATTATATAATTCTAATTAGAATTTATATATAACTTTATTCAAGCTTTAATCTGAATTATATAAGAAATTTCAAAATCTATAAAAATCTTAATAATAGAACAAAAGAAGCTTTAATTAAAGAAAGTAAAATAATTGAGATATTATCAATATCAATTGTAAAAAAAATGAATTAAATAATTAGTTTAGAATATATTTAAAGCTTTCATTATAGTTAAAAAATCTTGTATAGCAAATTAAAATTAAATAGTTTAGAGTAAAAAAAAATTGTAGAAAAATTTATAAATTATTATAAAATATATGTTTTACGTAAAACTATATCTAAATTTACTTTATCAATAAATCTATAATTATAAAAAGATTTCTTTTAAAATTATAAGTATTTGAATTATAATAGCTTTTTTAATTAATATATTTGCTTATTATTTAAATTTAATTTATAATTTTATTAAATAAATTTAATTGATTTATTCTAATGTTTTGATAATGATTTTAAATATATTTTACATATAAAAGACTATTTTTTATGATATTTATAAATAAAACTATTAATTTTAAAGAATTTATAGTTATTACAAGAATATTATATAAAATTGTTTGTCATTTTAATCTTTCAATTATTTATAAAGTAATAATGGCAAAAAGCTTACTGTTAATATTATTAATAATTATATCTTAGTTTAAAAATAATAAATAATAGGCCTAGATATTCATAATTATAAGGTTTAATTGAAAGAAAAAATTCTATTCTAAAGAAAATAATTAAAACAAAATTATTTAACAAATTAGACTTAATGTTTAAATTATATTTTTTTTATTATAAATAATATTATATATTAAGTTATTAATAAAATACTATATGAAATAGTATTTAGAATATATCCTTATAATGATAAAATATGAATAAAATATTTATTTAAAGATAAAAATTATATTAATAAAGAATAATTATCAGATAATATTAATATTAAATAAAAAATATTTCATATAATTTTAATCAAGTAAGTATAATAAATATTTTATAAATTTAAAATTTATTTTAAATTTATATAGAAAGAAGATAATAAATCTAATGATAAATTTAAAAGATTATTGATAAAAATATTATAGTAAATATAAATAAGATATAATTAAGGTAACTAAATAAAATCTAAAGGTTTGCAAGTTATCTAAATAGAAAAAGGTAAAATTTAGCGAAATTATATTAAAATCTTATTAAAAAATCTGTAAAATTCTGAAAAGGTAAACTATATCAAAGCTTATAAAAATGCGAAACTATATTAAAATCCTAGTAAAATTTAGTAAAACTATAGTTTAGACATTTTGTCAAATTTAAAATGAGTTTAGATAAGTAATCTTAAATATAATCAACTAAAAATTTTAAAATAAAGGCAAATAAAAATAAGAAAGTTTAGATATTTCATTTAATTCAAATTCTGATAATAATAATGAAATTAATACTACAAAAAAAAAGATAATAAATTAATTTTAATTTTATATATTATTATTTAAATTATTTATTTTAATATATATTCTTAAATTTAAATATTAAAGTAACTAAAAATTAAAAAAATACTTAAAGCTGATTTCAATATATTATTTGAATTAAAATAAGTTCAAATTAAATATTTTTTAGGATAAATTAAATTATTATAGAAAGGTTTATTTTGATATAATAAAAACTTAAACTAGATGTACTTAAAAAAGAAATTCAAATGACTTTATATGATTTAGAAAATTACATATTATAAAATAATTTGATGATAAATTAAAATAATAATTTACAAGTAAGTTTAATTAATAATTTATTTTTTTATAATATAAATTAATTAATTAATATTTTAGATTGATTCTTCAAAATTTATATCAAATAATAAAACTGAATCAAACATTTGATAATGAAGATTAAAGATAAGTGTCACAATTAAAAAAATAACATAATTGAGTTGCAACTTATAACAAATTAATATTCTTATAGTATAATTAAGTTACAACTAAGGTTACTAGATAAAACCTAGAGGTTTTGCAAGTCGTCTAAATGGAAAATGATAAAATTTAGCGAAATTATATTAAAATCTTATTAAAAAATCTGCAAAATTCTGAAAAGGTAAAACTATATCAAAGCTTATAAAAATGCGAAACTATATTAAAACCTTAGTAAAAAATTAGTAAAACTATAGTTTAATATTTTGTTAAATCCAAAATGAGTTTAAACAAGCAATCTTAATTGTAATTTAATTAAAATTTAAAAATAATTATAGGATCATATTTAATAAAGATAATTTATTATTTGATAATGAAAATAATTTATCATCTGCTAATGAATTTATTAATTTATTTAATAATGATGAATTTTTTTCTTCTTATTATCAAATATGTAATAATATAATAATATCAACAATATAAAAAAAATATGAAAAATTTAATAGAAAAAAATTAAAAAAGAGCCCATATAAAATTGAAATTGTTAATTTAAAAGTTTCAAAATTAAATAAAGCAAAATTAAAGATTTTTATAAATTATGATATTCTAAAGGCAAATTAAATATAAATTATTAAGGAAAAAATTTAGAATTAACTAAATTAGAATTAATGACTGAATTAATAGATATTTCTAATAAAACAGTAATAGTTACAAAAGTAGTTAATTACAAAATAATACTTTAAATAAAAAGTTAATTAAATGCAAATATTCTAATATTTGTAATACAATAAAATGTTCTTGTAAAAAAAGAAAATTTAGCTTGTAATGATAAATGCCATTCTGATAAGAATATCAAAATCCTGAAATTTATTTTTTATAATAGTAAAAAGAATAATGAATAATAATTAATTTCAAAAATAGCTTTTATATTTTAATTAAATACAATTGATCCTTTTTATAGTCATATTTATATATAATCCCACCTCCTTTATAAGCATACTTAAATTAGCCTATATTACTAAACTTATTAAAGAAACCTCTCTTTAGTTACATTATATAGTATTTTTATAATCATATTATTTTTTTAGTCTTAAGAGGTGTAACTATAGAGAGTGTTAACCATATTAAATAAAGAAAATTACTTTCTAACAAATTTGCATAAAATATTATTTTAATTATTTAGTAAATAATAACAATAATTTTATTTATAAAGTAAAAAATATTATATAACTAGTAAATAATTAAATAATTTTAAAAATAAATTTCATTATTTTTAATTTAAATTAAATTTATTGAATACAAAATATTAATTTTTTAATTTATACAACTAAAAAAAATACCATTTGATTTTATAATTTTAAAATTAAAATTATATAAATGATTAAATTAGAGAAATGGTCGACTTGAAACATCACGTTTTACCTCAATTTTAAATTTGGGCAATAGTACAAATGACAGTATATTCGTCTGGTGCAAATATTAGATAAACAGAGAATCCTGCCATTGTGTAGATGTTGATAATCTTTTGATACAATTTGATATGACGGTAAGGACTAAGTCCAAGGGTTTATGGGTATCTGAAGAATCAAAATAATTATAAAACGCTCATCTACGGTCTATTATATCAGTTCTAATCTAGAAAAATCCGAAGTATTGCCATTACTCTCCAACTATTGGTCACTATGGAGAAAACCATTTGATATTATAGCTACCGAAGTTAGATATTTCTTCAATACTTGAATATGTTTTAATGCAATTGTTGCACTTTCGCAGATCGCCAAATATATTGAATAGGAAATTCAAATTGAATTACAAATATTCAAAAGTTTTTTAGAAAAATATCAAACGAATTTCAAACATGTCGGAATGGACTATGATATTGAAATAATTATATACTCAATCATTTTCGATATTTGCGATATTTGAATTAAAAATTTGTAATTTTATTTATTAGCTAACGTATATTCGAAAATCCCATTTTCAACCAAAATTCCTATGATGAAGTTATTTCAACTATGACAGTCAAGTAAGAATTCAAAGCATGTAAGAATTACAAAGTAAAAAAAAAAAAGAATGATGATTAACTTCGCAGCTCCATGCTTGACGGTTTTTTGTGCGTTTGGTGTTCATTAGTGTTGTTTCCATCATTTAAGTTCTTTTGCCCAAATCGTCTTCCACAACTTTTCGAGACTTTCAGTCTTCAGCAATTACAAGTTCAAATGACATGCATTGGTGTGGGCTGGAAGAGGAAATTAATAATGACAAGAGCTATTTTAACACTTAATGTTATACAAGATGTCCGCTTTTTCACAATATTTGAGATTCGCGGCAGTTGCTTGTATTCAGGGTATCAGAAGTTTTATCGGAATTGCCCAAAACTGTCTATCATACCTTAAAATAGGTGAATTTAATACTAAATAGTTGCACTTACCTTCAGAAAAATTGGTTGCTGCCTTTCTTTTGTGTTACTTCTTTCTAGAATTTAAAGTTGAAATTTGGACTTCGTAAATTAATGTATTAGACACGGAATGAACGTCCGTATAATTAAAGGGAAACGAAATTTAGTTGAAATTCAAATTTTAGATGGTAAGTATTGAACGAGTATTCATGTTCAATAAATTATTGTTGAATTGAGCCAATAGAATTGATCAACATGATCATAATGACATGTGACCTTCCGTCATAACAAACCAACTTCCCACGGAACTGAAAGTTTTAACACCGAAAGTATTTAAGTCCATTTTTCTTATTTACTTGTCGAATCAAAGTCTTATACTTTTTTTTAAAATAAAATAAAATAAAATAAACGAAGACTATCTACTGAAGGTTTCCGAGTTATTCTATTCTTTTTTTTTTGTCGTCTTTACCTGTCTTAAAAATACATGCGAGCAATCGACAAAGTCTATAACGCATAGTAAATTTATTACAATCAAATAAAAAAAACAACATTAGGATTTAACTATTTTGGACATAACATATTATACTCCGACAAAGAAGCGTTTTTCTTGTAGCCAAATAATCTGGTTTCCAGTCTATCCAGCTTTATTTCCTATGGAGACATTGTCAAAAGCGGGTAATGATAGACTACTGGCCTTTGAAGTTTAACTTTGGAGGTCATTATACCGAGTTATCGGGTGTTTGCCCGCGGCGTTATAATAAACGGTTTCTGGTGTTATTAAATCATTTATGGTATGATTATTATGTATGGAATGTATAGTTCCAATCATTTATGTATGGTTTTTCCATACCGGTATGATCATTCGCAGCAAAAACCATACCGGTATTGAATATTTATATATTTAAAATTATTTTAATTTCATCGTCAGATACAATTCCAATATCTTAATAAATGATCAGAACAGAATGTCAATAATTAAACACACACAAAGAAAAACAATAAGTCGCGTTGGTAGTTTTTTTGAGGTGTTAAGAAAATTTATAAAATAGTAACTTAATAAAATTAAAATTTTTGCATTTATCAAATAGAAGAATTTAATTAATCGAATTAAAATTTTAAAAACTTTATTATTCGGTTAATTACTTTTTAATAGATAAAATTTGAACGTTTGTTTATTTTTGATGCAAAGCTATTTTGTATAAAATTTCCGAAATTTTAGAAAATCTATACATGTATGAAATATTTGTTTTTACAAACAAACCATACATTTCATACCATAAATGATTGCTATATACCCATGTTTTCCTGTGAAGAAAATTATTAAAGCGGGTGAGGTGGTCTTTGAAGTCTAACTTTGAAGGTCATTATATTGAAAATTTAAGAGCTTCATTTTAACTTGCCTGTTGTTTTTGATATACTGATTATCAAGGCTTTATTTTATGTTTTCCTGTGGATTTATAATTTTGATATACTGGAGTATCCTTTTTAATATTTGGTTATCATCAACACGAATTATTGTTGCTGATCATTGACGTTCTGATAATCTATCAAAAAATTTTTTTGACCTGGACAAGGCTTGCCATTTCTACGTGGTGTCTGGGAGAAACAGTTATAGGTTAAACTAAATATGGTGAAGTGCAAGCATATCGCGATCTTAAATTAATTCGTTGGATTTTTTGGATTTTTCTTTAAAAAAATTGTACATGCTCTAATTAATATCGTTATTTCATAGGATACATTTTACGTAAGAGAATAGAAATGGCTCTACGTTTGATCCCGAAAAACTAAAGATTTAAAGGAATTGTATGTAGATTCTACATCATTATTCAATTTGCGGCGAAACTAAATACTGTGACGAAGGATTTTCATGGTTGTTGATGTTGTGGATACTACTATCCTTACTTTCAAAAAAATATAGTTTTCTTCTTGCATTGTGACGGAGTTGCAATTTAAAATGTATAATCGCAATGAGACTTGAAGAACAATTCCGAGCAGAGGAAGTAAAGATTTGTTCGACCACTTTTGCTACATATAAATTTAAGCCTCGAAACTCTAATTGAGAATTTTGTAACATTCGAAAAGAAATCATAACTAAAAGATTACAAAGCATCGAACATTCCAATTTCTTCTAATTCCCAATGAAAATTTAATTACAACTTCTATTTGTAATTTTTTTTTTTATTGTTTTTGTTTGTTAAATGATTTTCTTGATAAATTATTTTAAATCAAATTTATCAAATTTTGGAAATACAGTATACCGAAAAGATCATCTTTAATTCGGATATCTCATAATTCGGAATTTCGGGTCAATTATATGTATGCTTGTTCACTAACCTTGAAAATTTTCTAATCCTATCCTAAGAAAGGAAAAAAAAATACCACCCTTTTTCAATATGTAATTCAAAAATGTAATTTTATTTTTACAATTTGAAATTAATTTTATACAACCAAAAATAAAATAAAATAAATAAAAAAATAAATCCTGAATAAAATCTATATAACTTAAACTTAAGATGTAAACTACCTTAGTTGAAAATGCACTTAGTTTTCTTTTAACGAAACTTAAATTTCCAAGTAAAAGAATATAAATATGAATTAAACACAACATTAAGAAAATTATTCTAAATCTATTGATAATTTTTAGTAATTATTACGTTGCAAACAAAATGTTCGCAGAGAAATGTACTTAATAAATTTTATTATCTCGATTTCATATAAATTAACTTTATTTTGTAATTGTTAATTTGTAAAAAAAATTTTTTTATAATAACTTGCTGCATATTATAATAATTTTTCTTTTGTTGGTGAGGTTAATAAAAAATGCATTAAAGAATATGATTGTCAAATAAGTTATGATTTCATATCTTCCATCTCTACATATTCTTCTAGAAAATATTTATGTCGATTTTCGTTCAAGAAACTAATAATTATAAAAAAAAAATATTAATAAATAATAATTTTCTTCATAACATGAATATAAAGGTGAAAAATATTACTTTAAGAAATCTGATAAATGCAATTTCAAAGCATTCAAAGTCTCTTGGCTAAGAGATGAATCTGATATTATTTGTGGAAAAGGAACTACAAAATGAATTAATAGTTAATATAGAATAATATATTATAATATAGTGAATTAAATCATACCGAATAATCGAAGTAAATGCTCAGCACCAAAAATCTGAGAGTTATCCAAATACTCGAATTTTAGTCTTGTGACTCTATATTGTTTTCTTTCCCCCTTATAAAGCAAACGTACACCTAAGCATTTATTAAAATAAAAATGCAAACCGCTGATAATTTCTTGTCCGATTCCATCATCACTTTTAAAAAATAAAATGAATTTTTATATCAGAAAGGATGCATAATAAGTAACAAAAATAACGTATGATGTCTTACGAGTTCTCCTCAATACGATTATAATCCGTTCGATTTGAACGATAATCCTCTATAATATCTTTAACAGTTGGTTTCCTCGGTAAAGGCACTAACTAAAAGAAATTACTTTTAAGGAAAAAAGAACAATAGATTTAATTAAAAAGATTTCATAAAATAAAAAATATTTTTACCGTTCCATCAATATGAATGTTTTTCCAATCACGGTACAAAATAGCTTTAAGAGGTTCGGGAACAGAAAAGATCTCCTTTGGTTTGGATTTTTTTACAATTACCTCCTAAATTATTATACAGAGAAAAAATTATGAGAATATTATTTAAAAAAAATCTCAAAAAAATTAGACAAATTAAAAGTACTACTAACTCTTTCGTTTGGTTGTTCTTTTCTTCTCTTCCTACCGTTTTCTGAACATGGATCATTGACGGTCCTTTTGATTGCTGGACTTTTCTTCTCAAGAGACTTTATAATTTGCTTATGTTTCTCAATATTTGTTTCATCATATTTTAATACTCTTGATTCATCTACCCATTCATCCCATCTATATATATATATACAAAATAATTATTATCACTTATTTAACAATCAAAAACAAGTTAACTTACGAAGATTTCCATCCCGCATAATGTATATGATAATGTGGACCTGTCAAGCCTGTTTTTGGGTTCCTATTTGGCTCAACATAATACTTGGTATCTACTATCTAAAAAGTTCATACCATTATTAATTAAAAAATAAAAATAAAAATTTTAATAACGCAGATCAAAAAAAAACTCAACCTTCGCCTCGTAAATAAATTTCCCGTGAAAACAAAAGACTTTTTCGCCTTCTTGATGGAGAAAATCATTTTCCTTTGACATTGTTTTAAATATTCGAGAGAACCAGAAAAGAAACAAGTACAAATTTATATGGTTGAAGATACCATCCGCATAATTTGTGTATTGTTACACAGTTGTATTTATAATCATGTGTCGACTATGAAAATATGTTTAATTTAAGTATTTTGTTTACTTCATAAAAAGAATAAAAAGATCTTTCGATTTATGTAGCAAATAAAATTCTTTTTAATGATCAATAGTATGAAACATTTCATTTCCTAAAATATTCTTTTCATTATATTCAACAAAATTGTAGGTCAATATAATGAATCTATTTTCCAAAAGAAACTGCAGCTTTTGAAGTTTTTTTTTTTTTTTTTCCTTTTTATTTTAGATTATATTATGTGAGGGATTTTTTTTTTTTTGAAAATTACCTTGAAAACATAAAATAATTTATAAAAAAAAGAACCTTAAAAAGTAGTAAGAAAATGTTAGCATCAAATGTTTGAAATATTTCCAACATCGTCATTGTTTTTTAAACAGTTATAATAAAGGCCAAATAATATTACGAAAATTGTGAATATTGGTCTCATTAACCGTTACAGGATGAAATTGGAAAGAGTTGTAGAAATCGATTTTGCGGGTATTTTTTTGTTTTTTTTTTTTTATTTAAATAGATATTAGATCAGATTATCAGCTAATCATTTCGTTTTTTGTTCCCTTAGACAATTAGGATTGCCATTTTCCTGCGCTCAAATGCAAACATTAATGTATTTTGAAAATCTAAATCTTGATATTCGACTAAACAAGAACATTCATATTTTTCAAAGATAATAATCAAAAATATATGGGATTGTGCTGAGAAAAGAAATTTTTTTTTTAAGTAATCCCTTTTCCCATATTTGCTATGACCTACCACAGTAGAAATAAAATTGCTCGATATATTGATTATTCTGTGTAATTATCAGTTTAAGTAATTTTTATTTGAACTGACCTTATTCACTTTCCTTTCAACTTATTACGAACTATCCATACATTGTAATTTCTTTCTTTAGTATCATATCATTATTTTATGTTTTTTCGATCAGTAACAACAAATTTACTTTTCTGATTTTAATAAATACAATTAGAAATATTTATTATTTAAATGTGCGTGACTATTCGATTGATTGATGTGGTAGAGCGTAACATTCTCAGAATCTAAATCTCAGTATAAAGGTAAAAATACATATATTCAAATACAATTAAAAGTTATTCCTTTGAATATTTAACAAAATTTATTTCTTAACGTAGGTTATTGATTATAAGTAATTATAAATAAAAATTTTATATAGCAAATATTTCAAGAAATCTATATTGATTGCGTTTAGTTTAAATTATAAATGTAAAGCTTTAGTTGGTCTTTGCTATTTAAGTTTAATGTGCTTTTTTTTAAAAAATTAAAATTTGATTTTTAATAAAATAATAATGTTTTATATATTTTCTATCAATAAGTTTTAAATATTATGTTAAAAAAAATTAAGTTTATTTTCTTTTCAAAAGTAAAATTAGTCTTTAAAAATAATGTTGTAATAAAAAGCTTAAATATTACAATATTACCTTAAATTATATTTCTAATTAATCATATTGTTGTTTAATTAATAATTATATTGTTATTTATAATTTATTGAAGTTTTATATAAAAAATAACTTAATATAATAATAAATATAATAATTAATTAATAACTTTAATTAAATAAAATAAATTAAAATTTATTATTATTATTTTAAAAATAAAGTTTTTAAAATACTGTAAATAAAAATAAAACTTTTATATAAGACCTTTGCTATAGAAAAGAAAAAAATAGTTTATAAAAATAAAAAATAAGATAATGCAAAATTTGAACATATTTTTAATCTAAAAATTATGTTTAGCACATAAATATAAAATTGAATTTTCTGATAGTTTTCCCTTTTCTATTGTAATAGTTTCATATAATTATATATGTAATTCAATCTAATTTATAAATATCATAAGTTAAAATTTTATAATATTTTTTATTCTATTTTTTATACTTATTATTATTATTATTTATACAATTTATAATATATTTACTATGATATAATGATCATTATTACTACATCAAAATTAAAATTACATTACAACTAATTATAACTAGTAATAAATAAGCACTATAGAATTATAACTAATTGAATATCATTTTTAATCAAAAACTTAAAATGTAATTATATATATAATATATAAAAATGTTTAATATATTATTAATATTATTAATTAAATAAATTAATTGTAATAATTTTTTATAAAAAATAAAAAAAAAACTATTAATTAACAAAAAAATTAAAAAAAATTAAAAAATTTTTAATAAAAATTTAAATTTTATAATTATTTAAAAAATATTAATTAATAAATATTAAATTAGTTTTTTTTTAAAAATATTAAAAAATAAGTTTAATATTTATCCCTTAAACTATAAATATAAAATTATTTCTAAATATTTTAAAAAACTTAAAATATTTTGATATCTAATAATTATAAAAAAATAAAATAAAATTTTTAGATTTATCATATTATAATATATCTAATGATAATATTTTTAACTTTTAAAATTTCATAATTATTAATATGTATTAATTTTAATTTTTAATTTTTAAAAATAATTTATTAATTAATAATTATAAAAATATAAAATTTAATTTATTGGTTTCATCATAATATTATTATATTTCTAAAATTAATAAATAACAAAATATATGAATTTAAAATTTTAATTTTTTTCATAATAATTTATTATTTATTTATCTTTAAAAAATCACTATAGTTAATTACATTTTTTTTAATTTTACTTAGAAAACATTATAAAATTTATTATAAAGTATAATATATTTAAATATTTAAAAATAATTAAAATAATTGTAATTAATAAATAAAATTGCTTATAAATTTATAAATAAAACAGTTAAAAAAATAATATTAAGTATTTTAAAAATAATATTCTATAATATAACTTAAGAAATTTATAAAAGTATAGTAAAAAATGTAGATATAATATAGAATATCTATAAATATATTAAATATGCTAATCCTAAAATTACACAATTAGATAAAATAATCAATAAAATAAAATGATATTATATTAATTATAATAATACAGTTAACTTTTGATATAGTATAATATAACAAATTTTTAAATAAATATAATAAAAATACTCTTATTATAGTGAATTGGCTAATCAAATCTCTTAAAATCTTCATTATAGCTTTATAGTGAAGTTGAGGTTTAGAATATAGAATTTGTTATAATAAGAGTTGATTATATATATAATAAATCTAATTATAAATATTAAAAAAGAATTAAAGAATAAAAAGATATGATAAATATATATTAGTAATATAATAATATATTTGGTTATAATTATAGAATTATTACTGTATATTCATAAAAATAAGCATTATATAACACACTTCTTTATAGTAATTTATTTATTTGTCACATAGAATTTATTATATAGTCACATATATACTAATAAATTCATATATATTACATAGTATTTATTTTTAAAATTATACGGTATATAATAATTAAGTAATAATTATTTTATTTATAATATAAATATTATAGATTAATAAAACAAATGTTATATAATTTTTTTATAATAATTTTTAATTAGCTTAGAAATTTATTATAAAAATCTAAATTTTCAATCATATAAATAGTAGTTATCTTTTAATTATTAAATTATTATTTATAACTAATTTATTAATTATTAAAAAAATAATTATTATTTTGATAATTTAATAAGTTTTATTTATTATAATAATTCTTTAAGCATTTCTTTTTTTGAAAGTTTTATTAAATACAAATATATAAACTTTAAGTATTTTGAGCATAAATTTATCTTTAATATATTTTAATAAATTTTTCTTTAAAAGTATATTTAAATGTAAAAATTTATATTCTTTTATTATAAATTTACTAATTTACTTAAATTCATTATTTTAAATATATATTATTAACTTAAAAATATAGTATTTCTTTTAAGATATTTTTTATTAAGTTAGTTAAATTCTCATAATTTCTAACTTAAAAATTCAATTTATAAATGAATACCTTTATAAATTTCTAGATTAAAATTTATATAATAAAAATTTTAATCAAGTTTAATTAAAGTTTTTTTTAAGAACATAATATGTTAAATTAAATTTAGTTACTACTTAATTAATTAAATATTTCAGTCAATCTAATCATCAATTGAGTAATAATATTATATAATATATACTTATATTTTATATTTATATTAAATAATATAAAAATTTATATTATCATTATATTTAAAATATATAAGTATTTTATATTATAAAAGATAAAAAAATAAAATTTTATTTTATTTACTAAATATTAATTTTAATAATAAAAATTATGATTAAATAATAACTTAAAATTTTTTTTTTTAAATTTTTTTTCTATTATAAAGTATTCATATTATACTAATTATTTCTATATATAATAATTAATTTAAATTAATTATATTAAAATCTAAATTTTATTTTTTATATATTTTAAAAATCTTATTATTTAATATTAATATATTATTAAAAATCAAAAATTTAATTGAAATAAATTTATTATAATATAATTTTTTAATAATAATAAAAAATTATAAATAAAAATATATTTATATTTATATTAAAATAAAAAATAAAATATATTGTAGATTAAAATATAATTATAAAAGTAATTTAATAATTAAAGTTATATATTAATTAATGAATAATATATATTATTATATAATATAAATTTTTATTTATCAATTATAAAAAAAATATTATATTTATAATGTTTTGTGAAAAATATTTTTATTATTTATTAATAAAAATTAACTTTTATATTATATAAAATATATCTAATTTTTTAAATTTTTTATTTTTATATTATTTATTTAATATATATATATATATATTATTAAATATTTTAAATACATTATTTATATATTTTATAAATTTAATATTTATAATAATAAATAAAAAATTTTAATTCAAATTTTATAATATAATAATGATCAATATTAAAATTAAACTTTAGATTTAATATAAATATCTAATCTAATTTAATTCTAAATAAACTATAATTTTAACTAAATTATATTAATATTATATACAATTCTAATCAAATTTTGATGTTAACCTAAATTAAAAATTTTTTAATTAAAATCATACCATTATATAAAATTTCACATTATAATTTTATTATAATTTAAAGATAATAAATAATTTAAAATATGCAATATCATTAATATAAAAATATACTAATATTAATTATTTATTAATTTTATATTAGTAAATTTAATAAAAATTCTAACAAATATCAATAAAAAAGATTTATATATTATAATGTTATAATTATTATAATTATAATTATATTATTAAATTATATAAATTTATAGCTATTAAATAAAATCTATAAAATTAGTATAGACTAATTCCAATAATTCAATAGTTCAATTATCCAAAAATTCATTAATATAATAAATTAACTAACAATAATTATTAATAATTAAAGTTATATATATTATATAAATTGTATAAAAAAATTAAAAAATAAAAAGTAATAATCATAAATACTTTAATTTTTAATATTTAAAATTATTAAAATTATTAAATTCTAAATGCAAAAAAAAAATATAATATATATTTTTTTTATAAATTTAAATTAAATCAATAAAAAATACTTTTTTTTAAAAGTTAAAAAATAAATAAATATTAACCTTATTCTTAAAATCTATATAATATAACGAATAAAATTAATTTACCAATTTAAAAAACAAAATTATATCCACGTAATATAAAAATTTATTTATATACAGTCGTCCCTCTTTATAGTCAACTCCTCAGGATCAAGAATAAAAGTGTGATTATAATAAAAAGTGACTATATAGGGGGGTTTTATATATTGTTACTAAGTGTTGGTTCTGAAAGGGCATTAATAGATATTGATTCTTACGAAATGTGTGCTTATACTGAGGGGATTTATATAATGTGATTATACAGGGGGTGACTATAGAGGAGGACGACTGTATTTAATAAATAATAGTCAAAATCAAAAAAACTAATTATCTTGTTTTTATATTTAATTTATCTATTTTTAATTTAATATGTGCAAATTCTTTGAATAATTCGAGTTTTTTTAAAAAAAAAATGAAAATATAAATGGATCTTTTTATCATGTGATCTAATTTTTAATAAAAATATACGCATTGACAATTTATTTAATAGCGTCGTTTTGATTATTTTTATTTCTTCAATTGGAGCAGTTAATAATAATTGGTTTATAAGTATTTTCTTGTTTTAAACGCAAGTGTTCACCAGCAGTAATCCGTTTTCTCTCTTTACTCTCTTTACTCTCATCTAATCCTTCCCCTTCCCTTTCTCTTCCGATGATGAATTCACTAGGAATAGGATCTAAACCAACATCTCTACCAGCATGGCAAAAATAAGCAATACTATATCTATGCAAATTCATATTTTCTTTATTAAATATAACACGATGTTTAGTTGACTTAAATAAACCTTTTGTCCAAAATTCCATTAAATCTCCGATATTAATTAAAATTGCATTAGGAACAACAGGGACTTGTATCCATTTTTTTGTATATGGATGCTGAATTTCTAATCCTCCTATTTCTTTTTGAAATAATAATGTTATGGATCCGTAATCTGTATGGCTATTAAGAGATAAAAATTTTTTCAAAAATAAAATAAATATTACATAATAAAAGATATAGATTATTCAAATTACCTTCCCGCTCGAATATCTTGATTATAATTAATGTCTTCCGACACTTTACCTTCTTCAATCGTAATAGGAGGATAATGTAATATTCTAAAATTATCACCAGATTTCATTCCATACCCATGTCTTTTAGAAAACCAATTTTTTCCTTCTCCTTCTTCGTTATCTTCAATCTTTAATGAGATTGCCAATGATTGTAATACTTTCATACATAAATCATGACAAGCCTATAAAAAAATAATTTTTTCGTGAGTTAGTAAAAATTTGTATTTGATTCGTAAAAGACAATTAGATAATTACTTTTTCAAATGATTCGATAAATTTACTTTTCTCTTCGAAATATTTTGGTAATTCTTGTGAAATGGGTTTTCCATTTTGAAATTTTCCAAAATTAAAACATCTTATAATTAAAGAAAGAATATATATATATTACTTTTAAATTGCCAAGTAAATAATAATGGATATATATAATTTCAGTTACTCTTTATAATCTCCAATTTTTTGATGAGGAGGATCAAGTACTTCTTGCTTTAAATCAACAAAACCAAAATATTCGTCATTCATAATATATTTTAATTTTTCCTCTCTGGATATTCCAATGAAAAATTCTTTTGCCTAAACAATATTCGATCACAAAATTTATTCGTTCACATTATAAAATTTCAATTGATTCTTCACTTCCATACTCACAATTGAAAACATTTCATTAATGAATTCATTGGAAATTCCATGATTTTTTAAATAACAAAATCCAATATATTCACAAGCATATTTTATTTTTTTCGAACATTCTATTGAAAAGTCAATAATAGGAATTTCTTCATTATCGTTATTGCTTGACATTTTATTTAACTTAAAAATAAAAAGGACATGGAAGAGTAGCAGAATGGCAATTAGTTGAAAACGTAGTTTGTGTAACATAACAAAAAAATACATCATCATACATTGTTTGTTTTGTAAAAATTCGGGCGTTCAAAACGTGGGAGAAAGATAAACATTTGGTGGCAAAACGAGACGAAACGCCCAATTGCACAAATTACAATCGCAACATTGTTTAATGATGTATGTATGTTTAATACATTGTTAAAAGACAAATTATTTTTACATAATGAATTTGGTCGCATATTTGTCACATACTATATGATATAATCACGGTACTTATAAGGAAAGATTGCTAGGAAAATCAGGTTCTGGGAAATTTTTAGATATTATTAGATTAAAATTGTATAAGTCTTAATTTTAGTCAAAAAAAACTTCCCATATGGTTAAAATAAATTAGCTTATCAATGAATTTATAAATATTTAATTAAAAATTTATGTATAAAATAAATTAAATTAATTATCTAATAAATATTATTACTAAGATTTTTTAATATAATTACTTTAATAATTTTATTAAACAAACTTATATAAAATTAATTTTTATAAAATAATACCTATTTTATATTTATTATAAATATAAAAATTCACTTTTTAATTAATTTTAAACTATTGTTCTAAAATTGACTTTTATTTTAATTTATAATCTAAAATATTAAATATTTAATTATCAATATAGTAAGTTTACAATTAAAAACTTAATATTTAAAATTATAAATAATTAAAATTTATTAAAATTTTAAAATAATATTGTAAAATACAATATAAAAATTTATAGTGACAGTATTAACAAATGTGTAAATGCTTCTAATTTAACAAAAATATTCAATAATAATTTTAATACTACTTATTTGTTTATTTTGCAATCCTATCATTTGATAACAAAGTATCATATTTTTTTATTTAAAGTTTCTGACTTTTTCTTTAGGATTCATTATTTTAAATAAAACATCAAAAAATTCCTGAAATTTTAAATCATAACTCTTTATAAATTTAATAAATCTGCTGTATTTAATTTTGATAAATTCCCTTCCTTTTGATCTTAATAAATAACTTTAGTATTTATATTATTTAATTATTAAATAATCTGAAAATACTATAATTAATAAATTAATAAATTAAATAATTAATATAAAATAAATTATATACTGAAATTAGAACTATTTACTTTTTTTTTAATTCTGATATTTCTTATCAAGTTTTTCAATATTTGTAATAGTATTTAACAATTATTCATATGTTTATTATGATAAATAAACTTATTTCTGATTTTCTCTAGCATTATAAACAAATTATTATTATTTCTTTTGCTTTTATTTTTAATTTCATTTCTATTATAAACTATTACTTTATTATAATGCTTTGTATACAACACATCATTAATTTAAGATTAATAGATAGTATAGTATAAGAATATTTATTTACTTTCTTAATAGACTAATCTTTTAATTATTTATAAGTATTTTTATTATTATTTAATTCACACATTATCTTTATTATATCGTAGTTTACCTATTTATTAATAAAAAAAAAATCTCAAAAAAATAATTTGTAATATATTTAAAAAAGGGAAAAAAAGCTGAATGCAAAATTTAAATCTGATTTTTATGTGATAATATGTATAATTTAATAAATAATAATATTTGTTATTTTTACAATAATACCCATAATATAATTATGCTATTATATTTTATAAGCATATCACATTGTGAAATAATTATAAATATTAAATTGGATTATTTAATTATTACCTTAAAATTAATGCACATTTTTAAAAAATAAATGATTCAGCTTATATAGTATTTATTATATAACTAGTTTAAGTATCTATATTCTTTATTTACTTAAAATTGAGCTTATCTTTTATAAGTATATGAGATTATTATAAAAGTAGCAAAAATAGCTCTTCATTCATATTTAATAATTAACAATTTAAAATTGATCATAAAATTAATTATAAAAGCTACCTAATCACTTTTAATTTAAATCATAATTTAAAATGCATATTTTATCAACAAATTTTATTATAAATTATTGATTAAGCTTCTTTTCAGCTTTATGTATTATTATAAAACTTACAAAATGAACTTATAACATAAATTAAAAAAATTGATAGAATAATCAATTTAATCAAGCCTATAAAAAAGTATAATAATAAAGCAAATAAGTAAATAAAGTTACTTATCAGATATTAAAAATTGTAAAAGAATTTTAAAAACTTATTTGATAAAAAGTTAGGCTGAATCCAAAATTTTCATTTAATTAAATAGCAATTAAAATCTGCAAATTATACAAAAAAAAAGCATTATAGCTTTAATGTTAAAAAATTTCTACAAATAAAAAATAAATCTAAAAAAGAATATACTAAAAGCTATCAAAAAATAGATGATAAAAATAAAAAAATAGATAATTATAAAATATTATTAATAATAGTTATAGTAAAGAAAATAATAAAATTTAAATTTATATTAGAGTGTTCATTATCAAATTTACTAGGAATTTGCTATTAAATTAAATGCTATTATAACAATTATTACTTCATGCTACCCTTATTTCTTTATGCAAAAATTCTAATCTTATTTAAAAATGATCATATTAATTGAACTTACAGTGACCAAAGAATAAGTTATATTCATAAATAATTTGAGTTTAAGTATTTTCTTCTTATGCAATCACTTTAGTACTTTATTATTATTTATATTTTAAGAATACATATTCAATAATTAAAATAATAAAATTTATACTTACAAAAAAATTGAATTATTTTTATATTATTTGATCTTTAATTACAATTGTATTAAAAAAATAAAATGTAAATTAAAACTTAATAGATATATTTAAGCAGTCTTCTATAAATTTTTTATTGATAGATTACTAGATTAATAAAAGTTTTAATAAAAGTTTTTACAGTCAACTCTTGTTATAACGAACTCTATATCCTAGACTTCAACTTCGCTATAAGACTATAATGAAGATTTTAAGAGATTTAATTGGTCAATTCGTTATAACAAGAGTATTTTTATTATATTTGTTCAAAAAATTTGTTATAACAAGAGTTCGCTATAATAAGAGTTGACTGTATATTAAATTACTTTCCTTTACCTTTTTTAAAATTTTCATTTTTTTCTTGATTTCATCATAAGTTAGTATTAATATTTATTTATTATTTTATATCTTTCTTTCTTCTTAATAAATTTTATAATATTTTTTATTTTGTTTAGATATTTCTAGAGAATTTTGATATTATTAATTTTAAAAATATATAGAACAATTTTTTCTTCTTAAATTTTTTTTAAAATACTTCTAATGATACTGTAATTTTTAAATTTTATGATAAATTTAATGTAAATTAGTTTTATATTATATTTTTATATAAACATAATTCTATATTAATCATATTATAAGCTTTATATTTATCTCAGCTAATTTTAATATTGGTCATATTTAGTATTGTAACAGGATTGGATTGATGGACGTGGCGCAGCATATTGCAGATCTAAATGTCAGACATATTTGATATATTTGATATATTTGATATACTGGACATATT
>CAJVPP010000217.1:0-39971 GCA_910592005.1 Funneliformis mosseae | reverse complement strand
AAGTTTTTAATAAAAATAAAAGTTTTCTTTGAAAAATAAAATTTTTGTTTTTTCTAAATTTTTGGTATTGGAGAGAGGGAGAAAAGAGTTTCATCATCAGTTTCGTCGTTATAATAGTTTTTATTATTTTTGTCATTTTCGTAATTTTGGCCGGTCGATCGCTAATTCGCGTTAAGGAATTATGGCTCCGTTTAGCAATAATCTATGAAATTATACTTAATAATCTTTTTGAAATATTTCACTAAATATTGGTCTAATTAGGTAAAGCTTATATTCGTTGGAAAGCTCTCATCAAGACGGTTCTAATGATACTATTTCTATTGAAATATTAATCATTAGTTCAAGAGTTATTTCATTTAACAACATATATTGATATATCAAACATATTAACTATATTAATTATATTAGACATATCTGATATATTAGTTTTATTAACTATATTAAATATATTAAATATGTTTAATATATTTGATATTTTTGATATTTTATACTCTACTATATATTTATAGATCTGTAATCGTTAAAATTAACACTTGGTCACAATATTATTATTAATTAATTTAATAATTTTAGGATAAAATTTAAAATTAATACTTTTTTAATAATTGGATTTAATTATTACAAAAATGCTAAAATATATAAAATATAATAAGATCAATTATTAAAGTATAATTAATCAAATGTATAAATTTGATTTAAGATAAATACTATTTAATTTACTTTATGTTAAGAATCATAATATTTCTTTAATTTGATAGATAATATACAAAATTTTTTCTAATCTTCTTAAAACTATAACTATTTATTTTTATTACTATAATACTACATAGTATTTTATATAAAGACTTTTTACTATTTTAAATTAGTTTATAAATACTTAATATACTAATTTATTTATATTATAACTTGAAATAATAGCTAAAATTTAAAGATTTTGTATTTTAAAAATGCAAAATAAATTATAATATACTAGAAAAAATATATCTGTTAAAAAATTAATTAATTTATTAACTGATTTAACTAAGATAAGTTAGATAAAAAAGAGAAAGAGAATATTAATATAAATTTTAGAGAAGATTAAAAAAGATTAATAGATATTGATTTAAATATTACTACAATTTTAAATTTAAATGCTGTAATTTTCAATAATAATACAGATTTTTATCAAGATAATGATCAAAGAAAAACAAATTCAAAAAATAAAGAAGATCTTAATTTGAAAATTTGATAGATGAAAAATTTGAAAGATTTTAAATAAAGAATATTATTATATAAATGTAGAAATATTTTTTTACAATAAATAAATTTAGTATTTTTTTTTTTTATAAATTTATAAATAATTTATGATTTTTAAAAATTTTTATATTTATTATATAAATAATTAATCAATCAAAATTAAGTATTTAATTATACATTATAAAATAATTATAAATAATACATTAATTCTATATTATACTTTATAAATTTTTAATTTATAAATATATAATTAATAATTATAAATATAATTATGTATTATTTTATAATTTAATGATTATGATTATGATAATAATCTTAATTTTATCATAATCTAATAAGACATCTTGTTATAAATCTGATTTATAATCTATTTTAGGAATTATATAATAGATTGTAAAGAAATTATATATTGATAAAAATAAAATTTTTAAGATATACTTTAAGTTAATAAAAAATTAAATCAAAAAATAAAGATTTTAACTAATTTAAAAATTTTTTTACAAAATAGAAATAGAAAAAGGATTTTTTGACTTTATAGCTGATTAATAAAAAATATTTATTATAATTTATAATTTTAATTATATAAGATCTTATAAATAATAATAATCAGCAAATTTTAACCAATTTTATTAAAGCATATTATTTATTAGTATCCTAAATAATGAATAAATATTAAATAAAAAATATATATTATCTATTGCTCTTTTGATAAAAGATAATTATAGATCAAGAATAATAATACTAAATATTTAACTTTTTCTTCACTTTGCAAAATATTACTAAGATTATAGATTTTTATATTTATTTTAGTATTACTTATTTAAATGAATAAATAGTATTTTAAATAGATTTTAATTTTATACAAATTAATACCTATTTTATTAAGTATTTTATTTTATTTTATATATTTTATTTAGAATCATAATCTAATTTATAAACTAAAAATATTACAAATTATTATATAAAACTGGTGATTAAATGATCTTTTATCTAATAATTTAGATAATATTAAACTTGTTAAATGCTTAAAATTGATATAATAAAAAAGAATTTGAGAAATAGCAATGTATAATAATTTTAAGTTTAATGAACTTTGCTAATTTTATAATTTTATAATCTTAAAGTTGAAAAATAGTTATCAGAAGTAAATATTATTCTAATAAATTTCTGTTACTAGAAGAATAGATAAATAAATTATTTTAATAATATTTATGAAAAAAATTTTATAACTATTTTTAAATTAATATCTAAAACTATATTAGATAATCTAATTGTTATAATATTAAAAATTAATAATATAAAAGAATTCAAATAGGTTTTAAAATCTTTGGATCAACAAATTTTATTTAATACTCAAAAAATTCATTTATTTTTACTAAATTTATGTAAAAAATAATATTATTTAAATGTATTTTGAATAGATAAAATAATTCTTCAAATAAGTATTATTTAAACCTATATAGTATAATTAATAATATATATATTGTATAATTTTTGAATATATATATGATATATATATTATAAAAAATTATATATGTATTCTTTTTTATAACAAATAGTCATATTTTATAATTCTTAATATTATATATATAAAAAATTATATTATATATATATTACTAAATATATTATATAAGTTTGCTATATTTCTTCTTCAAATATAAAATCTAATTGTTTAATATAAAATAGATGTATTATTTAACTTATATTAAATAGTTTTTACTAGTTAAAAAATTATTAAATAAGATTCTATTTTTAAATTGATAATGATAATATAAAAAGTTATAATATAGAACTATAAAAAATAATTTTTATAATATAAGTAGGAATTTAATTATATTGATTTATAATATTTATTGTTATTTTATTTTTATATAATTTTTAATAAGAAAATAAATATATGACAATAATTTTATTTAATAAATATTTTTATATATTATAATATTACAAATATGATTATTATCACTCCAATCAATATACTTTTTCTGATTGCTAATTACTTAATAAATTGATCAAATTTGTTAAGTTTATATAATCAATATGATTATTTATAAAAAAATATTAACATAATAGTTATCAATTAATTTAAAATTAGATATAACTTATTAACTATGTCTTATATATATACTGATTTATTATGATTTTTTAATAGTTATCAATTGGAATTATACTTGATTAATAATATTCTATATATAATTGTATTATAATATTTATTTTTTTTTTTACATTTTATAATATTTTTTTATAAAATTAAAAAATTATTTTTTAAAATAATTCTAATAAATTTATTAATATTTAATTAAATTAAAATTTTTGATTTATATTTTAATTTAATATATTTAATTATTAAATATTTTAGTAAAAAATTATTGTAATTTAATTAAATTTTTTATATTTATTAATAAATTTTATAAAAAATAATAGAAATAAATTTTTTATCTTACAAATTATTTATTTAAGTTTATTTTAGTTTAATAGTTTAATAATTTTAATCTTATTTTTTAACTAATTATAATAAATTACTTTATTATTTAAGACTTATAATATCTTGCTATTTTATTATTCTACTAGTCTGATATTATACTATTATATTATTTTATTAATATATTATTATGTTATCCTAATATCTTATTAGCCTATTATTATAAAAATTTAATATTATAATAACTTATTAAATAAATAATAAAAGATTAACTTTAAATATTAAAAATAATTTACATATAGTAAATTATATTAAATATAATAATTATATGTAAAATTTAAATTTATATTCTTATTTAAATTATTTTTTATTGTTAAAAATTTTATATATATTAAAAAATAATATAATCTATTATTATTAAAATATTAATTATTTTATTATTAATAATTTAGTATTATATTTAAAAAAATATTGAATTTATGATAAATAATTATTTAAAAATTGAATCAAAAGTTGATAAATTTTTTTTTTATCTTTAAATTTTATCAAAAGTTTTATATATTTATTTTATAAAATTTTATCATTTTAAATTAAATTTAAATTAATAGGATATAATATAGCATAAAATTGTATTTTTATAAATAAATAATTTTTTAAAATTATATATATAATAATATATACAGTCAACTCTTGATATAGTGAACTCTTGATATAACAAATTTTTTGAACAAATATAATAAAAATACTCTTGTTATAGCGAATTGGCTAATCAAATCTTTTAAAATCTTCACTATAGCCTTATAGCAAAGTTGAGGTCTAGGATATAAAGTTCGTTATAATAAGAGTTGACTGTATATTCTAAATATAATAAATACTTAATTTAAAATTAATTAATTTTAATTTAAGAATTTTAATAATTTTTATTATATTAATTAATATTAAAAAATTATAAAAATTTGAAAGTAATTAAAATTTTAAAGTAATTAATAAATTATATTTTTATACCTTTAAACTTAATTCAAATAATTATAAAATAAATAAAATGAATTTTATTATTATTAATTAATTAATAATTATAATTATTATTATTATTTTTTTTTGATTTATAAAATTTTTTAAATAAAAATCTAAATATACTATCTAATAATTTATATAATTTGATAATAATATTTTTCTAATAAGTTAGATTTTTTAATATTTATTTTATTATAAGAATTATTGGTAATTTTTAAAAGATTTAGTTATATATATAAATTTTTTAACTTTATTTGATATAATTTAAATAAAACTTTAATACCAAATAAATTATATAATATTAATATTATTAATTTTAATAAATTAGTATTAATTTTATTTTTAGAAAAAATAGATAATGAGATATAATTAAATAATTATTCTATAATTATTATTAAATATAGTATTATAATTGAGATAGAATATATCTTTAGATAAGATATTGTAAAATATAATATTTTAATATTTTTTAAGTTTAAGCTATTTTATTAAAATATTATTTTTATTATAATACTATATTAAGATATTTAATTTTAATAAATTATTATTAAAAAAAACTAAAATAAATAAATCTTATATTTATTAATTATATAATTAATATTATAATAAAAATTTCAATATAATACTAATTTTCTTTTTCTGATTTTATATATAAGAGAATTTTTAAAAAATCAGGTTCTGAGAAATTTTTGATTAAAATTAAGAGCTTAATACATTTTAATTTAATAACATCAAAAATTAAATGCAATAAAAGTCTCAATTTGTTAAAAAATTCACAAAATCTGATATTTTAGTAATCAATCCATATAAATAAATATTATATATTTTATAATAATTACAATATATATCATAATTTTTTTTATAATTTATAATTATGATAAATTATTTATTAATTTTTTAATGTAAAATATAATTGTTTAATATCTAACAAAAATTTTTAAAACTAAAAATAAAAATTTTATTCATAATTTTTAATGTAAATAATTATATATAAATATTTTGTTTTATTGTTTTGATATCTTATTAATGAAGACATTTTTGATTAAATATAAAATATTTTCAAAAATTTTAACTCTTTAATTTCACATATTGCATTATTATTAAGTTATCTTATATAATTAATTATACAAATCCTTTAATTTTTTGGTTCTTTAAATTAATTTATTTATTATATTTATTAATGCATATGGAATCAAATGTGCATTGTTTGTTTATAATACTTTTATTACTTTTATTCTTTTACTTATTATAATTAATATAGAACTAATTTTCTAACCAATACTTTATATTATTTAAATTTAAGACCAGTAATTCTTCTGCTTTATATTTATAAACTTTATTAAGTAATTAGTTATATTTTATATATATTAAAAAAATCATTAATTTCACTAGTTTTTGAATTTATTTCTATCATAGTAAATTAAAGACAAAGAATACAATTATTTTTGTTAAAAGATCCTTTTTAAATAATAAAAGTTATGTAAAAAATGTTTAAAACTCTTGTAAAATATTATATTTAAAGTATTATATTGCATAATATAATGCTAAGTTTGACCTGCATTTTTCTATTTTTTAAATCAGATTTAGGCCGAAATACAAATTTGGCCAAAATTAAGAAAATTTTAGTCAGAATTAAGAAAATTTAATTGCGTAATTAATGACAAATATCACAGTACAAAATAATTTTACATCCACCCATCTATATCTTAGCTAATAGATCATTTGTTGTAATTTTCACGTATTCAACTCATCACAACCTTTCTCTATATTGAAACCAAAGTATGTGTAAAAGAATTTTTTTTATAAAGTTATGAGGATTTTCGAATCATGTGTCTTATTTTTTTCGGCGAATGTTATTAATCGAGGCATCACAAATATGAGAGCGATTTTAAAATCAAGTACAGTACTTGGTATGAAATATGTCAATTATTTTGGTCTCGTGTCTTATCATATGATTCAATTTGTAAATCATTGTAAATCATTGTATTAACTGAATCAAGCAGATATAATTCATTAAACCTTATTTTTATGATTTTTTAGATTGTTATTGTTGATAATGCACCATCATTGTCTTGTACGATAATTTGATCTAATTAATTTGTGTATAAAATGTTGACAAATCTTTCCTGTTTAACCAAGTTATCAAAAATGTCTTGTCGTGGTTGTGCTGCTATAACCTTTTCTGTTGTGTTGTTAAGTCTTTTACTTTTATCTTTCACGTTAATTGATCTTAACGTCCCAGACGCCGAGCCTTCTCGTTCTACGGGTTATCCAACATGGCATCCAGTCCTTGATCGTTTGTACTAAAATTTTTTTTTTTCTCTTATTGTTTTTCTCCTTTTATAATATTTAGTCTCATAAAAAATGGGAAATTTCACTTACCGACTTTTAGATTTTGATCAACAAAGCTATGATACTTCGATTTGCTTTTTAATGATTTCCTTAATTTTATCGGGTTATTACTCATTACAATGGGTCTCACATCGGGATTTACCAAAAAAATTTATTACATATATCTATCAAGAAAATGGAAGTAGAATTCCAGCTATTTGGTTTAATAAGACCATAGCTTATTATATTTCGTTCACTTCCGTGAGCGGGGTTGCCTTATTCTTTTTTGATTCAGGAAAGCTATGGTCAACTTTCGGTACTTTGCATAATATTTGGGAAGTTTGTATTTTGTTATTATTAGCTCAAGGAGGAAAAATCACTTCAAGCTTTTTTTATGCATTTGTTGCTTTTTACATAATGTTTGTAAATGTGTTGAATATTGTTTTACCTTGGCCTTTTGATGCAATGTGGTTCAAAGCACAGGGTAAATGTTGGGACGAACCTTTTTTTTTTTTATTTTTTTTTTTTCGTTGATTTGAAAAATCAATCAAATTAACGTTATATATATAGGTATTTGTTCGGATTATGCGTTATTTATCGTATTTGTTCGTATCTACTTTGCCACACGAGAGTATGTTAAAGAACAATCATCAGCTCAACTTCCCCTGACCAATGAGGATGATATTTCACCGGCTGATGAAGAACCAAGCGTCTCTCCAAAAGTTATTCGACATCCAAATCAAATTTTATTGTTAATTTTCGCTTCTTTCACTCATATATTGGGAAATGACCTCCCCTCAATCTCACCGGTTGATGGAAGATTGTAAAGTTTCTTTTCCTTTTTCTTTAAAAATTTGTGTTCATGACATTTTTTTTTTTAATACGTATTAATTTAAGATACTGTATATATAATATATATATATTTCATTTTATAGATATGTTGTCTTCAATCTAAGTTATTGTGTTACATTCCCCGCTTACGCCCTTTACATCTATTTTGATACCCATTGTACAAGCGTCTTACAGTCGAAACGAATTCTATTACCCGACACACCCGTCTGGAAAGCTGTCTTGATTGCTTTATGGTCTATCATTTTTTCGATTTTAACAATACGAGCAGGATCATAGTTAGTATTATGCACAGGAAATGATATTAATAAATCTTTTATATTGTTGGTCGAAAAGTTTTTTAAAATTCTGAAAGACATGAACTCAACTCTTTTACTCAATACTAAAATTTGGTTAGAAATAGCCCAGAATACAGTATCTTGAGGAAATTTTTTATTAATTGAAAAGTAACATTTTAAAAAGACGTCGATCTTACTAGGGGTTTTCATTTGTTTTCCGCCGTGATCTTCACTGATCGTAAATCAAACAAATCTCGGGATGATTTCTTAGAAAAGATATTAGCCCAGCAAGGTCAAAAATATCGGAAATAAAATGAAACGTTAAGCTAATTTTAGCAGTTCGAGGGACTTCATGATATAAAAAAATAGTTTCCCTTAAAAACAAACACTTGCAAAATCTGACAGCGCAATAAAAAAAAACCCAGTAAAGAAAATTGGTCCGGTGATCATTTCATCATTTTGTGATACCCTTCCACATTTCGTATTGGATGGATCCAAATTCCCGTGATTCCTAAAAAACACCACTTATCTCTCCCCCAAATTTATTAAGGTAAAAAAAGGAAATAATTTTTTTTTTTTTTTTTTATTAATGAGCAGTATCTATTCGTCAATCATTATTATTATGTTTGTTTTTAATAAAATTAAAAGGTAAATACTAATTATAACAGGTAAGTCATTGTCGGTCTAATCCATCTTGAGTAAGAAATGGTGGTCTTTTTAGATGGACCGTGTAAAAAAAAATTCTAAAAAGAAAATCTTGTAATTTATTAAAAATATATATAAAAATATAAACATGAACTTATCAAAAATCAAATGATCGGTGGGACCAAAAAAATGAATGAATATATTTATATATTTAATGGTGGTCTATAAATCAATGACAATCCTTTTTGATGAATAGAAAAGGAAATAAGTAAAATGACTGTAGAGTTTTTTTTTTTTTTTTTTTTTTTTTTTTTTTCCTTTTTACAATTAGCGAATCATCTCGTAAATTAAAGACAATTTTTTTTTTTCCTTTTTAAATGAGGTAAATTCTTATGCATGTACAATTACAAAATAAATGTGTTTTATATCCAAACTCAAAATTTACGGATATAAACAATTCGTCTTTGAAACGCATAATTTGGTGTATAAGAATTAGTCAGTTAATTATGCGTGTGAAATGTTTGGTTGCGCAACGTAAATGCGTGTACCACAGGAAAGAGAAGCGCGCACATTTATAGATTAAAAATTGTGTTGACGCAAAAAAAACACGCATGTAACGCAACTGCCGTGGTTGATCGTTGGTAAAAGACGAGTTAAACTCTTACATAATATGCTAACCGCAAATAATAATGCGAGTGTTTGTTTTCCGAAAAATTTTCAGCGGAAAATAAAAAAGGAATTTTTTTTTTATGAATTACGGAGGAATTACACAGTAATTTTGATGATCATGTATCAGAATTTCTTAATAGTTCCTGTAAATAAATTACAAGAAAATTTTTACAATTGGTTTGCGAACAATAAGGTAACACCAATGTCTTACGACAAAGACATGACACTCCCTATAGTCAAGTACCCATATTTAAAAAAAATATGATTATTTTCTAAGTTTGACCATTTTTTTAAATTGGTTGTTACATGGAATCCGAATGTGGAATTCCAATATTTTTAATATTTATTTTTTTTTTTGGGTTCCATTGTTTTTTTTATTTATTTTACTCTTAACCTTCTTTTTTTCTTTCATTTACTTTCCTTTTTTTTATTTTTTCATTTTTTTCTATTTATGTCCTTAAGTACAGGGTTTATCTAGCCTTGCAAACTTAAATCATTTGTTGAGCGTTCAAGTTTTTTTTTTTTTTATCAGTTTTTTTTTTTTTCTTTTTCACAAAGGAAAAAAAAAAAAAATTTTATTTTCCTTTATGTTTTCTAACATCATCTCTCACGTCAACAATTGTCCTGATAAAAATTCATCTCGGCATTCCCTCTCGTCTTGAAAATTTTTACATCCATCACATTCCTTACCCAAACGACATTATTCACCTTATCACATAAATTCCCAAATTATCATTTTGAAAAAAAAGTAATCATTTCTTTAATACCGTTGTTCATTCATCACCTCAATACTTTTTAGACACTTATCGAATCTATCGATTATTTATCCACAGCACATATACTACTTTCCCCCCCCCCCCACCCTCCCCCCCCCCCCCCCCCCCCCCCCCCCCCCCCCCCCTCTTCCTTCCCCCCCCCCCCCCCCCCCCCCTCCTTTCTTTTTTTTTTTAAATTTCACGATTTAAAAAATAATAATAACGACATAATCAATCATCCGTCCTATTATTTATCTATATTCTTTGCACGCAATTAATTTCGTGATCGAATTTCCCTCATTTTATTTTCAAAAAAAAATAGTTAAGAGTATAAATAAAAAAAAAAAAAGTTCAAAATATAAAAATAAATTTAGAGGAAGGAGATTTCATTTGTCTTTTCTTTTTTTTGAGATATATATATACATAAAAATGATCAAATCATCCATATTAAACCCATTACGGGTCCCAATAATAATATGTCTTTTAATTGTTATAAATTGGGTCATGTTATCGAATTTGAGTAAAGGTCAAAATCATCATTCGAATTCATTAAATGGTGTGCTGGACTCACCCAATATTAGTATAAAACGATCCATTTTATATCCTAGACAGGAAGATGGAAATAAAGATCCACCAAAGAATGATGAAAAGAAACCATCGGAACAAAAGGAACCTGAAGAAAAAAAGCCGGAAAATAAAGAACCAGAGCCTAAGGAAAAGCCGGCTGAAAAAGAAGAGCCAAAAGAACAGGAGCCCGATAAAAAAGAGCCGCCTGAAAAAGAAAAGCCAATAGAACCAGAGCCTAAGGAAAAACCGGGTGAAAAAGAAGCGCCAAAAGAACCAAAGGAACCCGAGGAAAAGGAAAAAAAGCCGGAAAATAAAGAACCAAAAGAACCAGAGCCTAAGGAAAAACCGGTTGAACAAGAAGAACCGAAAGAGAAACCTAATGAAGAACCAAAGGAACCAAAGGAACCAGTACCTAAGGAAAAACCGGTTGAACAAGAAGAACCGAAAGAGCCCAAGAAACCTAATGAAGAACCAAAGGAACCAAAGGAACTAGTACCTAAGGAAAAACCGGTTGAACAAGAAGAACCGAAAGAACCCAAAAAACCTAATGAAGAACCAAAGGAACCAGTACCTAAGGAAAAACCGGTTGAACAAGAAGAACCGAAAGAGCCCAAGAAACCTAATGTAGAACCACAGGAACCAAAGGAACCAGTACCCAAGGAAAAACCGGTTGAACAAAAGGAACCAAAAGAACCTAAAAAACCTAATGAAGAACCAAAGGAACCAGTACCTAAGGAAAAACCGGTTGAACAAGAAGAACCGAAGGAACCCAAGAAACCTAATGAAGAACCAAAGGAACCAGTACCTAAGGAAAAACCGGTTGAACAAGAACCGAAAGAGCCTAAGAAACCTAATGAAGAACCAAAGGAACCAAAGGAACCAGTACCTAAGGAAAAACCGGCAGAACAAGAAGTACCAAAGGATCCTTTAGATGTTGTTCCGGTCAATGGAAAAGATCCAAAGGAACCGGAACCAAATGAAAAGCAACCTCCCAAACAAGAAAATGGTAAAGAACCAAAGGTTCCAGCTCCGAAGATTCCACCCAAAGAACAACCACCAAAGAATGGTAAAGCTCCAAAAAATCCCGCCGTTGAACCAAAGAATCCAGAAGGCGAACCCAAAACATCAGAACCAAGTGTAACGAATTCTGAGCCAGCACCAACCAAGAGTAAAACCCCATCACCCCAACCCACAAAAGATCCTAAATTCAGTAAAAACCCAAATGAACCTCAAGATCCCGAACCAAATGATAATGGAACTGACAAACAAAAACCAAAGAATATAGACAAATTTATTCCTCCATCAAAAATACATATCACTTTGAATACGTCAGTTCCTGGAACAGCCACGGTCACAATTCCTAGCAACATTCCTGCAGAGATTGTTATTAATGAAAAAGCCTCGTATGGAGCTCTTCTTCGTAAGTATTTGCATGATTTATGTTTGATAATTTTCAAACCTAGATATTGACATTTAATAACTTAAATTCTAGCGGGTACCGTTCAAGTTCAGTTGAAATTTTCGAATCAACTTCTATGGGTAGATCTAGTTAAAGATGATATTTTACCTACACAGTTTGCCCAATTTTTGAAGCGAGATATTGCAAATTTTGTTGATATTGATCCCAATGAAGTCATAATTAGTGAATTGGAAGCTGCTGATGACGGAGGTGTTATTATGAAAATAATTATACCCGAGAACAAATTTGAAGAATTTTCAAACGTAATCAAAGACACCACGAATCCGTTTTACTCAGAGGGTTCGGAATTAAATAAATTGATTGACACAAAAATATCTCCATTATTAGTTGGTATGTAATTTAACATATTTGGATATTTTATTAATTGAATTGATAATTTAATATTAATTTGATATTTTATTTTTATTTTCAAAGCCAACCAAAACGGTGACAAAACAAATATATTAGGTCCGGTACCGGCTGATGCAATAAATGAGCCAGTCAACACAAATAAGGGAATAATTATTGGATTTGCAGTCGCTGGCTCAACGGTATTATATGCAGGATTAACGGCTCTTGTTATTCGAGCTTATAAGAGAAGCAATTCCAGACCCATGACAAGACAAGAAAATTATGTGTATGGAACACAAGTAGAGTGATGGAAATGTATTATAGTAAACCTTGCGTTATCAACATAAACTAGATTTTTTTTCTTTTTAGTAGAAAAATTGATGTATTCTATAATTTTACTCCTTTGCGTTTTTTTTTTTATTGTATTTTTCACTTTCATTGTATTTATTTTTCAATCATTCTACACCAAATCACAGTATATAACTTCACACCTTTTTTATTACTATTTTCATAATAAATAAAAAATTTGTCTTTTTTTTTTTTTTTTTTTTTTGGATAGTCATTATATATATATACTTTATACTGTATACTGTATATATATATACATACATTTATTTATTTAATTTAATTTAATCTAATATGTTCAATTCTTTTTTTGATTATTTTCATTTTCATTTTATTAAACTGTTTATACTAAAAATAAAGTATTTCCTTCCTTAATACCAATCCTATTACAAATATCTTGAATAGAAATCATAAAACCCTTATTACCACAAACAATAATTTTAGATTCATCAGGAAAATAATTGATAGCAATATTGGGAGGATGAAGAACTGTAGAATGTGAAACAGAAGACTCGATTAATGGATCCTGTTCAACATTAGAAGGATATTGTTGTTGTTCTTGATCTTGTTGAATAACTGGAGTATTATAAATATCAAAACTATCTCCGGCAACCTGTGGTCGAGGATAATAAACTGTTTGATTAGGTATCACGCCACTAGTATATTCTACTTGACTTTGTTGACCAAGGTTAGGATCAATGTCGATAGAAAGGTGAGAACCGATATTAATTTTGAAGGATAACCAATCAAACAAAATAACATCATCAATGTATCCTTTAAGACAATCCCAATTATCTGGCGGATTAGAAAGTATATAATCAATAGTAAGATTTCCTTTAAATTTTCTAACTAAACTATCTAAATGTTTTGGATAAATAATATCTGCAGCCGTATTATTTGCAAATAATAAGTGTAACTTGTAAGTATTTGGTGGCGCGTAACTTTGTTTTAATGAACTCTGATATTCCTGTAAATGATAATGAATCTAAAATAAAATGAAATGAGATGATAAATAATTTTATTTTCCCGGTGATAAAAAGTAAAATCTGTCACGATATTTACCAATTGTAACATTGGAGTTATACCAGAACCACCACAAATCATGAATAGATTACTCCAGCAACCATTTATTTGATTTGGATTTAACAAAATATTAGGTATGGGTTGACCAATTGGCATTGGAATGTTTTTGAAAATGCTTTCAGAGACGTTAAACGGCCCTCTAACCGATATTTCGAAATTATTTAATTGTCTGTCCTAAAAATGCAATAGAATATATTAATAAAGATCATTTTTGTATTAATATAATTATTTATTTACCATATATTTAGACATGAATCCATCCTTGTAAATTTTCACTAATATCCAAAACCTTCTATCCAAATTATAATTATTTCTATCAACATCCTCGTCATATTCTTCGGAAAATTCTTGCAATAAAGGCGTATATTTTCTAATGATCATTTGATTATCGATGTAACACATGATTTCAATATAATCTCCGGGAATGAATTTTCTAACAGGAAAATTATCATGTTTCCGAATCGGCTTTAATGTAAATTTTTTAACTATTGGTGATCCATATTTGTAAATATCATGATTTGTCACTATTTCAATATTTGTTATTATGCACCTATGAAAGATGGATAAATCAGATGAATCAAAATGACTTAGTTGCCGTTGCTGCTGATGTTGCTGCTGCTGCTGCTGTTGTTGTTGGGGAAGATTTTGTTGCACATTACTTGCAGCGATTTCCTCTTTTTTGGTGATTAACTTAGCAACAACCATGGTGGCCAATTTGGTCGTCGCGTACAGTGAATGACTATGAACGGCAACTCTACTTAACTTTTTTCCAAAAAATTTATTTACATTGATAATATCAATAAAGTTTGCAAATGTCTCATTCTTATCCCTTCTATTCATATTATTCCTTTTAAAAATATTGCTAAACTGTTGATCCTTTTCATTAAATGTGAGAAATTCTTCTTTATCATCATTACTACTTGATTGACTGTCTTCGTATTTACGAGTGATATAAAAGAAGTCCTTTGTGATATCAGTTCCAATCACTCTTTGTAAGATCTTTACCCCTCCAGGATGATATTTCATCCATTTACTTATGTCAAATATCATACCTTCCACTATGACCAACTTCATTCCACGAATTACTCTTTGATTAAATTCATCCAATGTCATTGTTGGTAATTGATCATAATCTCTAATGTAATGTTGTAATCGGAATTCGGTGACACGTGTATCCTCGTTAACCATAGTATACAAAAATTTCATATTTCTCATTCTAAATATATTTTCGCTTATAAAGAATGTAGCCACTATTAGTCCTATCCAAATTAAATAAATAGTAATCCAACGATTATTACTCCAAAAATTTTCGTTGTTATAATCTTTTATTCCAATATACATATTCACCCTACGAGGAAAAAAAAAATTTTTTTTAAAAAAAAATAATAATATTATTATTATTATTATTTAACGATAGCTTACCATGCGAGAATGATTAATGCAATTCCCAAAAACAAATGAATAATTTTGAATAATTTGATAATCCCCATATTAACTGATTCAACGTTTACAAGATTCCAGATATTGAACATCCCTATTCCAATCTGTACACCCATTATACAAAATATTGTTATTCCGATTCTAAATTTTTTTTTTTTTTTAAAAAAAAAATAATGTAAAATTTTTATGCTTAATGAAAAACATTTGAAAGATGGTGAAATGCTTACATTCCGTGAGCACCTTTTATGAATCGTGTTTCCATTATGGCCAAGGCTATGCCGCCAAATATGGCAACGATCACCGTTCCAAACAATTGTAAATTTCTGTGAAATTTCATGTAGGAACCTACCGTTTTCATGTATCTGACTCTCCATATTGAAACTGATTGCATGAACACAAAATCAATAGTTTATATAACTCGAAAAGAAAAGAAAAGAAAAGAAAAGAAAAAATAATAATTACTTGGAAAAAGAATTCTATATATTATTTTTTTTTAAAAAAAAAAATATTACTTTTTAAACGAGGGAATAATTAATGAATGAATTGCTTTTTTTTTTTAAAAAAAAAAAGATGAAATCTTACCCCCATACTAGGAACATTCCAATTCCATGAGATAATAAATTTTGTCTTCTTTTATTTATAAATGTTGCATCTGAAAAGAAGTTCAAGTTCGGTATTACTCCCCTATTTCCTGCATGATACGTTAGAACGTTACTATTTGGATTCCACGCATAGATCACTAAATTCGGTTAATTACTTTTTGATTAAAAACTATAAAAATAAATAAATAAATCAAAAATCAAAGAAAAATATAGATAGTCACGAGATAAATTCCTATCGGCGGTAATAGGTTTCATGTCACTTCCTTTGACGTTTAATGGCCTAACAATTTCAACATGAGTATAAAGACCACTACTAATCCTCTGATTTGTCCTTTGAATTAATTGATTCTGATCATCAACTAATTGAGGAGTGAAATAAGCATTTGCTTTATATTGTTTTACTTCAAGATAAGATTCGTTAATGTTCCGACAAATGATCATGTCGGAAGTGATCATGCTTCTATCGTTGGGGTCACTGAAACCAATGGCGAACCATCCAACCGTACTAGCCGAAATTAACTTGAGATGAATATTAAGACCAATTATTTCCCAAAACATCTCATAATCATCTGAAAATGTTAAATGATTTGATGAAGAATAGAAAAGATCATTTTGAAGAACGTTGTCTTTATCATTGTTTGGTATATAGTCTGGTGTATATTCCGGCGTTACGGATTTTAATGATGTTGATGGTTGTGTTATCCATATATTTGCCGGTAATTTATATGTTTCCGGTGAATTCCTCGCTATTATTTGTGATAGAGTTGTATGATTTATCTCAAAAAGTTCTTGATAGCTAAGTTCAGCATCAGCTTCTTCAAACCAAAGTCTGTCTGAATCTCTTGTCAACATCCACTATTCCATCAAGAAAAATAGATTTAGCCATGAGTAAAATAATAAAAATAATGATTATATTTTTAATAGGATACCTGATCATAAAAACTTTTATAAAATAATTCCCCAAAACTAGAACCATTAACATGATCCTCAGCAAGTCCACCAAGATATGCTTCAACTTTATCAATATCATTTGAATAAGTTTCAATCAATCTACTTTGTACGACAGTATCGTTTGTTATGTCTGACCATTTAGTGGCTCTTTTTAATCCCATTGCTTCTCTGGCATCATTATATAATGGTATTACATGATCTCTGTTCCTTATTACATCAATACTAATAATTAAAGATAGAATAATGTTAATAATGTTTAAGAGGGTTTCTCTTTAATTATGTATGAAAATTTAGGTTACCTAAAGATATCCATATATTCTGTAATATTTTGATGATGTGACGTAAAGTTTCTCATCAGATCCGAAAAAAATATATCGGTTTCTTCTTGTCTAAATATAAATATCAATAAAAATACTTTTTATGTAACCAATTCATTAAAAGCGGTGATATATTATTACCTTTGAAGAGCTAATGAAAGAGCTATGGAAGGCACGCCATAGGTTTCTAGCAAGCGAGGTCTCTGTAGTGAATTTAATGATAATGTGGCCAACACTTGTCCGTTATTATCAACAATACTATGATAATCACTATGATGTATATGTGTTTTTTTTTTTAAAAAAAAAAAAAAAATGGTTCAATATCGTAAAAGAAACATCAGCTTTAAAAATTAATTTTAATTTTAAATACCTGACTTCGGAATGACCATATCTATACGTAACGGTTGAAAAAAATGTATCTATACTAGGTACTAAACTTGGATTATATCCTTCATATGGTGGTAGAGGTGATCCTAAAGCAATGCCGACTTTTTGTTTTCCCAAAAAAGTGTCACAAATTTTATTATTTATTAACATCGTCATCATTATTAAAATTAATACTCACGATATTCATAAAAAGTAACACGTTGCAATAAAGCGATAACCCATTTTCTACATTCTTGGAAATATATTTCATCGTCCCAATCATCTCCATGTATGTTCCATAATAAATCACACCTCCTATTATGTTCTCTTAAGAATACCGTGTGAAACATATCGGTAAATACATTCCTTCCTTTGATAGCCGTGTATCCAAAAATATATTCACCATTTTCATCTGTTGGTGGATATCCAAACTGTGAGTCTTCTGAATGATTACTATAATATAACAACATCTTTCCATGATTCCAATAATCACGTACACGGGATAATTTCTCAAGATCATGACCATATAGTTGTGATCCGTCTAAAAATGGGGTGCCTGCATTTTTTCCCACCGAACCTGCTGTCGGAGATGATCGATTAAATTGCATTGCTGGCTATATGCGGGATATTACGTTAAAAAATTTTTAATTGAATTGAATGCCATTAAAATCACTAAAAAAAAAAAGAGAAATTAAAATACCAGATACATCACGAGACTTGCATTTTGAGGATTTTGTGACAAGTATGTTTGATCATCTTGAGGGATATAAATTCCGGTTGGGTAATTTACTCCAGAATAATCTCCAGAAGATATATCCATTTTCGTAAAGAATCCCCAATAAGTAAACTGTGGTGAAAAAAAAAAGAAGGGTATCCCTTCAGTATTTGCTGCGCCAAATTATGGACTGCGCCAAATACGTGCTTTCAAACTTACAATGTGAGAAATTTTACGTTTTGATTTGTACTTGTCCAAGAGATCTAAATTGTAAACATCATCCATATTTGCTTGTATGGATCCAATCTTATTGCTTGCACACCTAGGTAATGGAAATACATTCTTGGGTAAAGCAGCTGTGCAATTTGCAAATGCCTTCGGTACCCTTGAAGAATAATTTCCTGGTGTTGGGATCATGGACACCGCATTGTCATTATTAATGTTTGTATAGAAAGAAATTGGTGGGTTTGATCGAGATAATGGTGATGATATGACACCTAACGATGGGTTTTTCAAATTATTATTTGTACCGTTAAGTGTTCTGTATTCTGCGTAAATTAACGTGAATAATAATGGAATGAGAAATAAAGTAATCAAATGATTTGGCATTCTTTATTATTATTATTATTATGATTAATATTATGATTATTATTATTATGTTATTTATACTTTATGCTCGATATAATTATATACATCAATTTTGTGAAGGAAAAAAAAGTAAAAAAAAAAAAAAAAAAAAAGCCGAATTTATAATCGAAATATAAATTCCCCTTGGGATGGGAAAAAATCAACAAAATTTAAATGATAAACAAGGTAATAATTGTCCCATAATGGCTTAGCCTTACCGTTCGGTTATTCTACGATTACGCCTAAGCCATGATACTTTTTCTCAATTGCTATTTCAAATTAAATGAATTTGGTTTAAAACATTTTCGTTTACTTGGCTGACTGCGGAATGATGATCCGGAATTGGTTTAAATTTAAATCGTTAAATAAATCGTTGGATTATCTGAGATGGATCCGCCCATAATTAATCGCAGATATTATGTGATTTTCACCGGGAAAAAAACCGGTATGATAAAAATAACAGAGAATTTCCAGAATTTCGAAAATTTCAAAGGGAATTTTTGTTATCAACACAAAAACAGAGGATTGATTTGAAACCATATTATCTTTATTTGGTTGGTTTCAATGTGAAAAGTCGATCTCTTTTGCCTCATGAAATGGTCTTCATGAAAACGTAATTCTTCGTGAATATGTTTAACCAATTATAATTTATCGAACCAACCGGATTCGTGAAAAATACAATTATAATTTCTAAAATTAAGCAACAATTGACAAATGTATATATTTATTGAATAAATTCCCTTTTTTATACATACATTATCACTAATATAGAAAATTATCTTTGACAAAAGATAATATTCCATCGAGGGGCACCAACATAAATATTTATGACGATCCACTCGGTGCTTTGATCATCCAAAATATAACAGAAACACGTGATATAGAACAATTCGCTTATGATTGAAACAATTCTTAAGACCTTTTAGTTACGATTACTATGTCAAACATTAAAGAATTCGCGAAAATCAGGGTAATTTCACTGCGCAAATGATTACCTAATGAATCAAAATTTTGGGAAATCACGAAGATCTGGATCAACTATTTTCTTTAAACCAAAATAGAAAAATTTTCATATAGACCCGTTGTACAAAGACCCATATCCCCACGAAATATCGCAGTCAAATGCGGCTGATAAATATAAAATTTGTCTCAATGAAAGGTATTAGTATATTCTTCTATTCGAGTTGTTAATTCTTTTGCTTGTTATGGATTCTCCTTTTTAAAAAATATCTAGCTTTAATAAAAATTATTTTTTTTTTTTCCTTAAAATTTTCTATTAACATATTAATTTTTCGATCTTAAAAAACCTTTCATTACATATAAATTTTTACAAACACCCGTAATAATTTCCAGATAATATAACGTTTTAGGCTAAATTTATATGACGAACTATGACGAAATAATGTATTAAATATGGATAAGGATTAACCTTCAATGGAAGCCCATTCCTGTCTATGAAAATTTTATGGCGAAACAATTTTGGTATCCCAGACGAAAATTAATCACCTGAATTTCACAATTGAGAATAGAGTAGTGCAACAAAAGTAATGCAAAATATCACATTGGTTATTCATCGTTTATTTAATTAATCTAATTAAATTATTTAATATTATCAAACTTTTCATACGCCTAACCTTTTTAAGATTTAGGTCATTTATAATTAATTTTTCAAAAAAAAAAAAAAAAACCTTTTTGTTGGTAATCCACTTTATTTATCCACATAAAACAAACAAACTTTTGGTTGGTTTCTAATCTATTCCGTGCCCAAAGATTTCCCCCAGTTCTGTCCTTCTGGGCGTTTGTATCCAGTTATCTCTTCTGCATTTCCGTCTGTCGAAATAAGCTGATTGGTATCAAAACCGCGTTTGTGATTGGCTAAATTAAATTCGGTAAAAGAATTAGCAAATCGCAAGGTTATAATGCGTCATAAACTGCAAATAATCTTAGCAACGTGCTCCTGAGCGTGAGATTACCAAACAATTATTCATTATTTATATGTAGACAATTTAATCGCGATTGGCAAATTTTAAATTTATCGTGTAATGCTATGATGTCATTACTCTTGGTTTGAATTTATTATTCTCGCGTATTCAAAAAGCCTATATTGCGAATATTCTGAAGCCTTTTTTGTGTTTAAATTATTTTTTAATAGCGGGTAAAAATATATTTTACATAATAAGAATGTTATTAGTGAACTATGCATTATACAGTATAATAACATTCTCCGTCGGCCAAAAAATATACCGGGCCCTAAAAAAAAACTAATACAGGCTAGTCACTAAATTTGTCAATTTATTTTATGTACAATGCTAGGTTAATTCCAATTACACGAATTTTATGAACAAGATTTCAAAATTCTCAGAACCCGATTTTCCTAGTAATCATCCCGATACCTTAGCTCAATCCATGATGATACACTCCGGATAATTGCAAAGTTAACTTTTTTACGGAATCTGAAGAAATTTTAAACTAAATTGAAATGAAATTAATGAGAGGTTGACAATTAAAAAATTTTAATAATGGGGACAATAATATCAAATTTATTAAATTTGTGTTGTTTACAAGAATGAGTCCATTATCGGAATTACTCCGATCATCTTGTATATCATTTCCTGCAAAGCGTTTATAACAAATAATCTTTTCGTAATTCAAGCCCTTAAATGGCAACGGCACGGACTAGAAAATACTAAACAAGCAAGCAACTTAATAAGAATGAAATTGGAGAAGCTATGATCTAACTAATACATAAAGGTATAATTCCGACAAACTAATAATTCATCGGTAGCAAAATTTACTTGATCGCTTATAACCTTGTTCAAACTTGCTTGGTCCATTTTTTTTTTTTTTTTTTTTTTTTTTTTTTTTTTTGATTGTATTAACATTTTAACATTTTTTTTCTTTGTGGCAAAAAGTTCGCGTTCCTTCTTTTTTTCCTATTAAATTTATTTAAAATTTTTCAAGCAAATAATATTATTGGATTTTTTATTGATTTTATTTGAGTGATACAAATTACCGTACAACCTTATGACGATTTATCAATCGAATACAGCTATAAAAAAAAAAAAATTTTCTTCTTAGACTTTTATTTTTTCTTATTTTCTTAAAAACTTAACCTATCGTTCATATAGAGTTTTCATTTATAACAAATATTGTCATGTCCCATTCGCAAAAATCTTTTGATTTTAATGTACGTATCAAAAATTCTCGATTTTTCATCAATTCGTTATTGACTTTTTTGTTTTTTTTTTTTGAAATTCATTTGATTAGACATCATTTGGTCCAACCGCATTTCCAATCTCATCAACTATTTCACCGATAATGCCCTCACAAGATTCAAATCAATATTCATACATTGATAAACAGAAAGCTAATCCCATCGTTTATCTAATCGAGACCGAAAAGGAATATATAGAGGATTTACGATGCTTGCTTCAAGTAATTTACATTTAAACTTCGTATCATGTTAATTATGATATGTTAACGTTAACTTATCCTTTTTGTTCATAGCAAGTCACAAATAGTTGGAATCATTCTAATCCTCCGCCACCAGAATTGGATGTCATATTTTGTATTCTTAGCAAGATTTATCATCGTAATAACGAATTCTGTTCGGTGTGTGTTATATCAAAAAAAAAGAAACCCCTTTTTTATTTTTACCTAATAATAAATTAATATCTATTTTGTTTTAGAGATTAATGCAAGTTGCATCATCACAACAAATTGGCGATGCTTTAATGGAATGGGTAAGTTTTAGATAATTAGATGTCCTTTTGCATTTGCAACTTTCTTACTTTCTTCATTTCATTTCATTAACTTGTAATTTGTTTTTTTTCCCGTAGATTGAAGAAATGGAAGGACCATATGCTGAATATTGTCAGTGTTATAGGCAAGGAATTGATTCATGGCCTGAGATTGATAATAATTTAAATTTACAGCAAGTCTTGAATGTAATTATTTTAGTTAAATTTTTTTTTTTTAAAAAAAAAAAAAAATTTCTAAAATATTATTATTATCTTCTTTTTTAGAATATATCTGCACAAAGGAATCAACCAGTGTCTTTAGACTTCTTCTTTGAAATACCCCTCAAGAGAATTCATTATTACAAAAAATTATATATGGTGTGTTCTGATTTTATTTTAATTCGTAATAAAATATTTTAAAATATTTACAGCTTATTCTAATGATCTTCTCAATTAATTAGCGTACGATTAAAAGTTTTGAACCTGGATGGTCTGATTATGATAAGTTCGCAGCCGCAATCAAGCGTATGGATGATCTAGTTGAATTAGCAAAGAAAGCTAAAGAGTCGAACAGGCCGAGAAATAATATTTCTTTGCCAGTCCCACAAACCGTATTGCATACGATTATTTCACCGCAAGGAGGTCCGACCATTTCCGAAATAACAAGTCCACAAATTCCTTTAAATTGGACTTTGACAGAGTTGGAAAGTCAACTTGATACGTCACAAGTCACTGATTTGTTCACAAAAAAACTGAAGGTTTGATTTTTTTTTTTTTTAGTAATGTTCTATTCGATATTTATCATTCGGATTTTTAATTTATTTTAATAATTTCTTTAGTCGTTAGATGTTGTACTTACACCGCCTCATCTCCCATTTAAAAGGGAAATAGTACATCATGATGATTTTATAGTTATACTTCATGATGGAGATAGTTCTAATGATCACAGAGCCCATGTGAAAGCTCATTTATTTTTATTGACTGACTTGTTGTTAATCTGCCAGCAATTCACCCCAGAGGAAAGGGCATTAAATCCTTCAAAGGAGCTTAGGCTTTTATATCCACCATTAAGCGGGAGACATTTGATGCTTAATAATTTATACGACAATAAAGAATGTTGGTTGATTTTAAATCTTTTTCATGATGTTTGAAGAAATCAAAATAACTTTATTATTGTTATTTTTATAGATTTGTTGAATCTTGTAGTTTTGCAAAAGGAACATTTGGTTCTTCGTGCGGAGAATCAAAATAAAAAGGAGATGTGGCTTAAAGGATTTACTCAAATGATCGAATTTGCAACAAGAGCAGGCAAGAAAAAAAAAGCAAATTATTTTTATTATGATCGAATTTTTTAATGTATTGTAATTAATTAATTGTAAATCAATTTTTTATAGCAAGCACAAGACCTCAAGTTAATGTAAACCCATCACCTTCGAGAAAAGAGAATATTAATATCCAATTATCAGTACAAGAACCTTTAAGAGATTTTTCACCACCTAAACAAAAGCTTGGTCTTCCATCAAGCCCACTATCAAATGACGCACCGTTACCGCGTTCATCATCTCCTCAAGATAAAAATATCAGCGCACCAAATTCTAGAGATAATTCCCGGGCAGGAGAAAATCAAGAGAGATTGAAATCACCTAAACTTAGTCGATCTAATTCAATGACGTCATTGTCCTCAGTTTCCAGTATTGGGTCATTTACAGAAACGATCCATCAAACACCTCCATGTGAGGTAAATCGTTGGTTTGATGGAGAATGGATTCCTTTAACTAAAAGTGACAAATGTATTGTAGAAATAAAGATGACAAGTTCAAATATTCCATGTTGGGCTGTTCTATTAAAATCAAGTGGGCGTATGGTTCTTAATGCATGGATACATCCCACAACTTCTTTACACAGGGAATCTCCATGTTCAATAAGTGTAGCATGTGAAATGGGAATGGTCAAAGAGTTTTATAGGATGACATTACAAAATTCGATTGACTCGGATAAATTATTTTCGGACTTTTTAAGAATGAAGAATTTTGGACCAAATAATACTCTGCCCGTACCAGGGCTTATATCTCGATCATCATCATTACAAAATAATCGACCGATTCAACCAATGAAAGAAATTGAACAAACGATGACAGATGTTATGGATTCAAGGGTTAAATTATTTTTACAAAGTGATCATGGAATTTGGACAAATTTGGGTTGGGGAAATATGATCCTGTCATTGGAAACCCCTTCACATCGCAAACGAATTACTATTCTATCAGGGAAGAATTCTAAACTAGTTGATAGTTTTATCGAAGACACGGGCGTCGGAAGAGTAGGCAAATCTAGTGTTACCTTTAAAATTAATAATGTAGGTGCTCCTACTCCTATTATTTATATGATGCAAATGAAAGATGATACAATTGCAACGAAAGCTTTCGACATTATGAAAACTGCACCAAAATCATAAAATTACTAATTAATTTAATTATTTATTTATTAATCATAAAATTTTATTGTTATATAATATAATACATTGGAATAAAATAATTTGTAAAAGTTTGTCATGGGATCATCGGAAATTCGCCAATAATATAATATCAATTCTATAAAATATCTTTTTTTTTTTTTTAACATGCGGTAGCTTCGCTATTAAAAAGTAAAGAAAATTTACACCAAGTCTAAGCAAACATTGCACCGTCCCAGACTAATCTAGTTAACGATAATGACTTCATCTTGTGTTTTAGGTTGCCCATACTGTCTTTACCAACTTTTTGAAGGAGAATTGTTCCTTGTTATTTTTTGAACATCGAAACTAATTATTTTAATTAAACAAGTAAACAAAAAAATTCGGCCAAGTCACAAAATTCTTTTTTATGACGCCGGGCGGCCGTCGTTGTATTTCCCATCAATATATCCTCCCTTATGTCCTCTCTAATATTCTCCCTAATTTTTTCTCTAATTTCTTCCTAACGTCCCAACTACTTTGATGCGTAGCATATTTCATCTTCTTGAGTCTTCGTCCTCATTTATTTTTTTTTTTGATGAAAACGTTGCCGCTCTGTTTCTTCATAACTTCGACATTATATCTTTGGGTGATAATAGGAGTTCTACGGTTGAGTTTAGTTTTTTTTTTTTTTTTTGGAACAAACAACACGAAGGGGACGTAATTTTCGATTTTCAGAATTTTTTGACCCCCCATCAGGGACGATGATTTATGGCGTTTCGCAAATGCCACAAACATAATTTCACAAAAATTTGATCCATATCGATATAATTTGTATGCACAAATATGCACAATAAAACACATAATCCGCAGTATAGATAATCTTTTAACATGTAAATCTACTAAACTATAAGTAGAAAAATCATAGATATCATAGACGAACTTCATTAAAATGGCGTCTAGACGAAAAGTCAGTTCTATTACAGCTTATACCCGAGTTGCTGAATACAAAGAAGTATTTCGCGTTGATGATGGTTTACTTTTTTGTAATTATTGTGATCAATGGAAGCATAAATCAACAATTGATGCACATTGTGCAAGTAAAAAACATATTTTACAAAAAAAAATTCTGAAACAAAAGAAAAGGCAAAAGGTCAACAAACATTACAATCATCCTTACTTGCCTCAGAATCAAAAAAAGAAGTAATAGAAGATTTAATAGAAGCATTTGCTAATGCCAACATTTCATTAGAAAAAGTGAACCTCTTACTTACTTTTTTTAAAAAACACCTTAAAGAGGGAGGAGCAATTCCTCAAGCACCAACTTTACGTCAATTATACTTACCCAGAGTTTTTAATAAACATGTGGATACATTAAAATAATTTTTAATGCTAAACCTGTTTGTATTATTATGGATGAAAGCAGTGATGATTGTGCACGAAGTGTAATTAATACCCTTTTTACATATCGTTCAGATACTAAATTAGTATCTGTTGATTTTTTAGAACAAGTTAATAATTCAACAATTGCACAGACACTTCTTCCTATATTACTTTTTTATAATATTCCTTTGAAACTTCCTTTTTTATTTCTCTCTGATTCTGCTGCATACATGAAGAAGTATTATCGAGATGTTTTAAAACCAATTATGTCACAATTAATACATCTACCATGCCCTGTACATATATTAAATCTAATTGGGGTTATTTAAATTAAAAATTTTATATTATTATTATTTATTAATTATTACAAATATTAAATTTTAAATTTTTTTAGTGAAACTTAGCGCGATTTTCCACAATTTTCAATTTTAAAGAATTTTTTGGCTAAAGTAAAGGATTCATTTGTGAAATCTCCTGCACGAAAAGCTCGATATCTAACTCATTTATGTATGAATGGTATTGCAACACCATGTAAAATTCCATTACCAAACAAAACGCGATGAAATAGTTGGTTTAAAATGGTTTTTTACACTAAAGAACACATTCCATATTGGCAAGATTTTTTACAAAATTGAAACAATTGGTACTATCTATTCAATTTTACAAAATACACAACAATTAGGAACTATTATAATCTATACAAATTTTATTTCAACTTATGCTAAAGCATTTGTTCAAGATTTGGATTTTTTTCAACAACAAAAAAAACCAGTTTTTCCATTTGTTGAAACAAGATTAACAAATCTTACAGCTTATCTTGAATCTAATCGGATGGTTACTTATTTTGGTATAGAACTTGAGAATCTTATAACAAGTCTTCACTTTAATCCATCAGCAGTCTATTCTATTTTTCAAGCGGCATTTCAGGCAGCATTCAAAAAATTTGAATTACATATTCCAAATCATCCAACTTATCCTTTATTTTGTGCAGCTTGTATTTTTGATCCTAAATACATGCATCTTGAAAATAATATTTAATGACATAGTATTTATTAATATTCAATTATTAAAGAACTTAATAATTCTTCTGATGATTTGTTATATGAATAGGGTATTTATTGTGAATTGGAATTTGATGAAAATATAGAAGAAAATAAATTGGATATTTATTGGAATAATTTAGCAACGCGTTTACCAATTCTTTCTCAAATAGCATTGAATTATATTTGGTTACCTATATCAAGTTGTGCTGTGAAGCGTAATTTTTCTTTATATAACACTCTCCTAAATAATGATCGTCAAAACTTATCAAAAGATTCACTTAAACAACTAAATATGTTATATTTTAATCGGGATGATTAAATTTAATTTTTTTTTATTAATTGTAAATAAAATTGTAATAAAAAATTTTCACATAATATAAAAAATGCCACAAAATCACACAAAATCAATAAAAATTAGATCACAACACAACACAAAATTGATTTACATCACACACTAAATTTACTTTATATCACCACAAAAAAACATCGTCCCTGGGTCGATCGTATGACCACTCACGGGATACAGTGTAGCACAATAAAATTTATTACATCTTTCCCTTTCCACCTCATCATATTCTTTCCAGTTTCCACCTCATTATATTATTGATATTTATTAATACGTAACAATGGATAAAAAAATGGATAACGTTTTTGACTCTACTAGCTCTATTTTCGATAACCTAAATCTTCATGTCAAACCAATGGACTCCTCCATTAAGAACGGAATGGACACTAGACGAGGTAATTTTTAAGAAACAGGAAAAAGAAAAAAATTCTTAAGTAATTCTCACCCTAGATTTGGGAGCGCATCGGGGAAATGGCGAGAAGGAGCAGAAGGGGACGAACAGTATACAACAAAATTCTTCTTCCGTACAAGGACAGCAACAAAATTTTCAACGATCTGGAGAGACGTCCAAGACCAATAATATTGAGGGCGAATGGAGCCTTGATCACTGTAGCAACCCCATCAGACACTCTCTGCTACTTGTACACGATCAATATAAGCTTCCCAAAGAAGAAAGGAACAAAGAAAAATCGCGAAAATTATCTAAGACAAGTGGAGTTGATTTTTCAGCACCAAGACCAAATCTGTCGATGGATATCAATGATGGAATCCGATCGCACCAAACAACCATATACAGTCAACGCCTCCTGGAAAACCGCAGACCAGAAAAATATCATCAACGTTGCATTTGGTGCATCGGCTTCAACCAACCGGAAATACAAGAGAGAAGTGTGCAGAATTCGGCGAGAGAACGACAGATACCTTCTTCCTCGGGACCAGTATGGGAATGTGATTCCGGAACTGGAGAAGTGGGAGTTCGGAAACTGCTCGGAGACGAATGCTTGGACATGTTTATGCCAGTGGAGATCAGATCTCTAAATCAAGTCTCGAACAATAACAGTATACGACAGGATAACAAAGGATCCATGCAAAAATTGCAAAGCTATTCAGAATTGGTTGACAGGTTAAAGGATGATTGTGAGTTTCGTGAATTCTATGAACCTGTAGATAAACGGTTAATTGACCAAGAGAATAGGGAATTCTTCGGTAAAGAATATGGTATCACACCTATTCACCCACTGCTTGTAGATCATTCCAGATCTGTTCTTCTGTTTTTAGATGATCGTGGTATTATGTTTATGTGGAGTGAATCGGAAAGTGAGATGTGTATCTTGGGAATCAATAAATTGGAAGGTCTTGCGAACTATCTTTACCACCCAGATAAGATATGTGTCGTTATGGAAGACACCGGTGAGCTGGTACTTAAAGTGGAACTTAAACGCCGTGAAACGGAAGAGTTTGAAAATAAAAAGTTGGCGGAGAAAAATAAGGAAAAAAGGTTGGCAAAGAAAAAAAGGTTGGCAGAGGAAAAAAGGTTTGCGGAAAAGCAAAAGTGATCTGGGCGTTTCACTATAAAAAGTACACGTTTTGCCATTGATCTTTCTGATTGGTGTGATCTTCGTGGTTTTAGAATCATTCTTCGAATTTACTCCGGTTGGTTATTATTATGACGTCCTTTATTTTTTTACATGAGATGTGCCCTTGACATTTTTTATTTTATAGCTTTATTCAATGCTTTTTTTGTAATCATACAGCCATTTTCTAAGAAAAATAAAAATCATGCGACCACGTGAAAAAAAATTCATGTGCTTTTTGTCAAGAAAATCAAGAAAACTTTTGTTAATACAGAAATAAATTTTGCCTGTAGTACATGACAAAGTCCATTCTGCTAGCAAATTTGCGTGAGGGCCGTCATAGAAAAATGCAAAGAAAAAAGTAGGTATTAGATTTCCGGGACCGCGCGGATTCGGAAAAAGCCAAGAAAATTTTTTTTATTAATACATGCGAAAAATAAATACAAAGTTCGGGACTCTGCCCGCGATACATGACGTCTATGTAATATACATCCAATTTTTTCGAACGATATTCCTCTATTCTAGCCTTTTTCTTTCCGATTTGTCCTCCACACATGCTCTATCTTCCAATAAGCCAATGATCATGCCTAAAAACCCTTACGCAATGTTTGGTATTCTTCAGACTTCTCATCCAAAGCTTCTTCGGTAAATTCTATGCTAAAAGGTGCCTTAGTCGCCTGTAAAATTTTCCATTTATTTCTTGTAAAACACGTGGGTGTGTCTTTTTTTTTCACACGTACCACTAATTCCGGATTAATGTGTGATTAGCCTATACACGTGCGCTAATGTCAGTAAAATATACCGTTTATCTGAGGATCTGTAAATCATAGATTCTAACCCACCCAATCGCACAATTTCCATTTTCGATTAGTTCGATCGATCTACACATATAAATCAGATGTATTAATTCGAACTTATGTAATAAACCTTCGAGTAAAATATGGCAAATATATTACGACAAAAACACGATACTAATAGTGTTTTTCACAATTTGAAAAATAATTGTATTACTGATTAGTCATGCCTGGTGAAAATATCTTCCTATAGTCGAAATAATGAACGAAAAAGCTGAGAATTGTCAAGTCCTTCAGATCTTTGGCGATGCTAAATCTCTTGAAAGTGCTTTAGGTCTAGGACTAGCAAAGAAACTTGTCGAATTAGCTGAGGAGTTGCCAAAAACAAGCAACTTCAAATTCCAAGTAAAGAAGGATGAAATGGAGTGAAAGAAATAAAGGTAATATTCCTTTAGTGATAATAATTTGTGCGATTTCGAAATTCAATAATTACTAACCTACTTTATACAGATATCAGTTGATTCATCAACTTCCTCTGAAAGCAAGGAATTCTTGTCCAAAGATCAAAAGACTGTAACTAATGAACCTATTGAAAGAGATCTTGAATCTATAAGGATTGATATGAATAATGCTATTAAAGATAGGGATGAGAAAATTGGAGAATTAATTAAGGAAATTGATGGATTTATTCTGAAGAAAAAAAAATGGTGAATGTGGAAGAGGGTATGTCCATACCTCAGACTATAATCATCATAGAAAGAATTGTGACATTTCAAAACATTAGTACATTTCCATCTTTGCTTTCAGGATTTGGAAAAACTAGCTGGTTAAGTAGTTGGAAGACAAATGTATGAATTTTGTTTTTTCCCAACACTATTCATAAGTCTACAAAACATAAAAGTTAATTACTAGTTAAATTGGTCTTTTATTCTTTTCTAGAATTTGGTTTAACTTTTTGATAAAGTATTTTTCAATAATAAATATCAATAATTTTAAGATTTTATTTTTCTGACACACACACATTAATACATGTGAAAAATAAATACAAGATCAGGACTGCACCTATGATATATACATAACATCTATGCTATTATTTTTTGATAATTTTTTCAATTCTGACCCTCTTGCTAGTTGGGGAACTACTAACACTAACCCTATCTTTTAATAGTCCAACAATTATACCTATTACCCTTTTCACATTGCTTCGAAGTAATTCAAAATCTTCTTTGATGGCAGATTTCATGAGATTAATCTGGTATTCACTACTACTTGTATAGTAAATACCGTCTGGAGTATATATAATAAAATGTCACTCTGCCTCTATAGTCACAATGTCATAAAGATAGTCAAAGTAATCTTCATTAAATGCTTGATTCGCAGTTCATTTTTTCTTATTTGTTTAGAATGCATTTTCAAGTTGTGTCAGATTCTAAAAGATAAAATACATCATCCTTTGTCTGAACGCCTTTGGTTGTAATTGTTCTCATTAAAAACAATATACTAGGAGGATAAGCAGACTTACTTAAGCATATCTAATTTTAATATTACGTGGTTTCCCTTTGATGATACAGAAAAACTCTTTTAGACTTTTGATTGTGTAGTCCACTCAGCCTGTCGCATCTTCACCAGAAATATCTTTTTGCAAACCTATGAATATATCTTGAGAGGTAAGGTTTTTAGCTATAGTGATGGACACATGTAATATTGCTAAAATAAATTCACAGCATGTTATCTTGTTAGCATCAGTCATGCTTTTCACATTAGATAATTTTAGAATTATATCATCTATACAATGATCAAAAGCCTTATCATCATCAATTAATTTCCTCGAAGACTGCGGAAAAAAAATAAGATTAGCATAACTAGTCAGTTCTAAAAAATTTATTAATCACTTACCAGGAGTAAACTGTTTGATGTTTGTTATATCTTCTCTATTGATCTTATTTCTATGTAACATTTCTTTCAAGTCATCAAGAGTTTTAAGTGAAGAGTAGTTTCGTAATTTCTGGCTAAGACTTTCAATGAATTCTACAAAAATTGTTGCAGGTTCTCCTTTCATACCATAACATTCAAGTTTTTCTTCAGTTAATTTGAGAAAAGAGCAACTGATGATTTTTTCCTTTCATAAAATTTTAAAGTGAGACTCTTTAAGCTTCAGATCTTTCCTCCCCAAATAATCGATAAGCTCCTCTGTATTAAAATCCTTAACCATGTCTGACATTATTTGAGAAGAAATTTCTTTCGTTATTGAACTTGAAGAAAAAGGTGTAGAGGTTTGTGAAGATATAACTTTTATATATGTGAGTTTGTGCTTGCAAAAAAATATGCACTTGACTACAATTACAGGTAAAGCTGATTTATGGATATAAAAGTATTTTGGTTTTAGCGCTTGGAAAGAAATAATAGATTTTTTTTGTATTGATTCATAATGCATTTATCCAATATATATACAATTAAAATGTAATACAGGATTATCAGGTGATTATATTACATCATTACACGTGACTTTTTCAAGATTTATGATAAGAACATAATGTATACTTTATTTAAGAAATAAAAAAATATTGCCAGAAACCAACCTACAATACATAAAAATTACAACTATATTGCTATTACATAAATATAGATAAAAAATTTCTTAATTTCCATTAAGGAGGAGAATTTAGATATGGATACGGTCTTCATCATCAGGTGTCCTATTAAAATAGGAGAAAATCCTATCTTTTGTTCACATAGGCTTCTCTTTAGGATAAATTTGACAGAGAAAATCATTATGATTGATTAACCCCAGCTTCTTTTTTACTTTTACTTCAAGATCTGAGACTTTTTTATCCTTAAAAATCTTTATTATGAAAAGTATATTTTTATTTTTAGCATTACAGTAGCAGAAGTTAAGACTAATAATATTATTTTTTTCGCTGAAAGACATCTTATTTTCCTAAATATAAGAACTCATAGTGAGAACTTCGCTTCTATACATACATACAGTGACGTCCATAATTATTGTTCCACTTCGTTTAAAATTTTCAAATCATAATACCCATGCAATTAAATAATAATAAAATTGAAAATTTAAACAATTTTAAAGTCTGTGACTTTATTTTTAATATATTTAAATTTAATTGATACTTTATTTGTAAATTTTTAAAAAATTTCACGTTATATATTTTTTTCGTAGAACAATACTTTTGGCATATATAAAGAATAAACTAATTACATAAAATTCTTTGATTTGTTGCTAACCTACTACACCTCAAATTTTTTTTAATATATTATTACCACTTTGTATATCCTCCATTAGCCTTAAATACATCTTTAATTCTTTGTGGCATTGTATCAATTAGTTTCAAACAAAAGTCAGTATCCATTTGATTCTATATCAGTTGTATCTTATTCCATAGATCTTCTGCACTAGTAATATTATCAGGAAGCTACCGCAATTGACGATCAATTTCGTTCCACAGATGTTCGATAGGATTTAAGTTCAGTGATTGTAATGGCCAATCCAAAATCTTAACATTATTACTATCAAACCATTCGTATGTCTTTTTTGCTGTATGTTTTGGGTCATTATCCTGTTAAAAAATGACATCATCTACATTTAAATCACATTCGCTAAGGGTTCTCATGAATTCATCTGCCAAAATCTTTCGATATAACTCTCCATCCATTCTTCCATCAATTTTACAGTACTTTCCTACACCAAATGCACCCATACAACCCCATATCATTACAGAACCTCCACCAAATTTTACAGTCAGCTTAATATGTTGTGGTTGCAAAGGTAATTTTGGATCTCTCCAACACCATTCCCTTCCATCTGAACCAAAAATTAGAAATTTACTCTCATCTGACCACACTACCCTTTACCAATCTTCTGTAGTCCAATCACGATACTTTTTAGCAAAGTTTTTTTGAGCAATTCTATGTCGTTTTAGAAGCAATGGCTTTTTCTTTTTAACTTTAGCTGCAAGACCTTGCCTTTTTAATGAGCATCGAATTGTATTTGTAGAAACAATAATATTTTCGTTGGAAATTAAATTTTTTTGAACTTGGATTGCATTTGAACATTCACATGACTTAATAAGCCTAGTAACATTTCGATCATGACATTCCGTAAGTATTTTTGGGCAGCCTGGTCTTGGTATAGTATCAAAAGAACCTGTTTTTTCTTTTATTTTTTTGATTCTAATTACAGAAGAATGACTAACATTTTCGCGAGAAGCTATCGTATGACTTGGTATTCCCTCTTGAGTGAGAGAAAAAATACGTTCCCTTTGATGAAACGGAATCGGCTTCATAATTATACTAAAAAAAAAAAGAAAATCCCAAAGAAAGTCGTACAAACTGATCTACAAATTTATTTTATTTATATGTGTAAAACGCGTTACACGATCACCATTTTATTTTGTTTATTTTTAAATGCCAAAAGTATTGTTCCACGAAAAAAATACATAACAAGAAATTTTTTAAAAAGCCACAAATAAAGTATTAACCAAATTTAAATATATTAAAAATGAAGTCATAACCTTTAGAATTAGCTAAATTTTTGGTGTTGTTTTTACTTAATTATGCGAATATCACGATTTAAAAATTTTAAATGAAATGGAACAATAATTTTGGAAGTCACTGTAATTAGGATCAAGCTGCGCATGAAAAGGTGGTAATGATTTAATTAGTAGTGATTCACTTGTAGATCTCTTAGGTTTGCGATGCTTTCATCAGGACATTTAAGATCATATTTCGTTGTTCTTGAGATAAATATTTATAGTAATAATTTGTTATTATCCACACATTTAAAACCTGTAAGTTTCCAAAACAATTTGTGAGAAATGAAATCTTTTGGTTTACAATACTACGATTTATTAAATAGTTAATCATAAATGCATTTACGTTTGAAAATAAATAGTTTAAATTATTCTGGATAGATATCTTATCCTTGACAACTAGATCCATGGTCATTGCCGGCCAGGGGCCAGCTTTAATATTTTATTAATTTTTAATAATAGCGCGCAATGTTTTTTAATAAATTTTTTGATTTTAATTTTGATTTTTTTAATTATTTTTTTAATGCTTAATTTTTTATTATTGTGATTTTTTTTGATTTTGATTTTTGGGTTTCGTTCTTTTTTTATTTTAATATTTTTTCTTTTATTTTTTTTCTTTTTTATTTCCCCTGGTCTATTTCATTTTTTTTTATTTTTTTATTTTTATATCGCGATTGCGATTTTTTATTTTTATTTTTTTCTAATTTTTGGCGATTTTTTTTTTCAAATTGAATGGTATGCTGACTAAAATTCTTTTTTTTATTGATTATTGATTTTATTTTAGGTTAGATCGATTCCCTATCTTAGGCTAAAATTTTAAAACGAAACCCGTCCGGTTCGTCACAAAGGTAATTTTTTTTTTGATTATTGATTTTTTCTTTTCTTATTTTGATAATTAGTTCTGATTACCATTTATTTGATTGTTTTATTTTTTTTTCTTAAGCGAGTTCAGACTGAATTTTTGAAGAATTTTTGATCAGTGGCGAAAACTGGTGACTAAAATTATTTATTTAATGCATTATTCTTTTATTTTATTATTTTCACTATTATTTTTTGGGAACGGTTATAAAATGGTATCACCTGACACCAACAACTATATGGCATGAACTGTATATAATGTTAAAAAAAAATAATGGTGATCACAAAATTTGGTAAGTGAATCATATGATTATGCAACGTTGCTTCGTTGATAGATTGAAGGTATACAGTTTTTATTTTACAAATTGCAGATAAATAGAGATAAAATATATAAATCTGCGATATAAATATACAAAATATACAAATTTCTGATTGTAAATTCCCAGGGCTCTGGCAAATTTTTTTCTCTTAGTTTTTCGACCCTTTAATTTGAATCCAAGGAAAAAGTCTTAATAGCATCCTATGCTCTACAAATCACAAGCATCCCCGAATAAATCAACCCTAATGTATTATACCCGGTAAAGATACCTAAAAATAACAAGAGATATGCTACTATAAAACTACATGTGAAAAACCAAACATGTAACCACCCTTTCCCAGACATGATTAAATCACTTTCTCCTTTTATATGCCAAAAATAAGCCAAAGCACTGTTAAATGATCAGATGGAGGTGATTACTGTTACATATTTGCTGCGACAAAAATATCCAACCAGGGGTGTAAAGTAGACGATAAGTGCTATCATCCAAGGATAAACTATTAATTATCGTAATGGTTACACATTTATGAAATTTAAGTTTATCTTTAGGATCGTTATCCACAATAATTTGTATCTTGTCAAAAACATCGCTAGGATCTTTGACTATTAGAATCCCGTAAAATCCTCTTCTCCAAATTGCTGGAATTATCTAAGACAATAATAATGGTAAATATGCCCAACCTTCACAAACTATTTTTCCTTGAACCATGGAAAATCCTGCCGTTAAACCGATCATAATGTAATATGCTGAAACCAATGAAGATAATCTTTATAGCACGGATGCATTTGCCGTGCATCATTCTACATATTCTTTTATATATTTAGTTTCATTGCATGAAATCCAAAAGGTCTGTATTTTGGTTCCTTTTGTGATTTCTTTGTCATTTGTTTCTTCTTCGTTATTTGTGTACTCCACGACTGTAAAGTTATTTTCTGAAAGCCAGTATATGCAGCGGGATACTTCATTACCTCCAACGTTGAGGGAGTGAAAGAGTCCATCAAAAGGGCATCCAAGACACCTAAGCAATCACATAATCTTTTCACGAAATTTACGATAGGGCGAATCTCCCATAATTGCAATGACTGGGAGACTACCAAGAACGTATTCAGGTATAATCTTGTACAGTGCTAATATAGTCTCTGCCATTTCTGCCATTTTATTGTATAAAAGATATTAATGCAATGGGTGAGTGTTGCCAAATTTTTTAATAAAAATAAATTTCGATTAACAATGAACTTATAATGATCAAAAACAAAAACGAAATAAAATAAAAATAATTATAAATTAATAATTATATATCAATGAAAAAAATAAAAATGATTTCATTTTATTGTGAAAATAGAAAAATAATAAGTTTTTTTGGCGTAAATTTATAAAAAAAAAAAAAGAAAAGAAAAAAAAGAAATTAAATTGTAACATGTTCGAACCATAAAAAATTCTTTGCATATAATTTAGATATATCAACCTTAAGTTAAAATATAAGGATATTAATGCATAAAAATAAAAAATGTTAGTTTGTTTACATTGTTAACTTCTCTTTCTAAATGAACTTAAAAATAATTAAATCGAAAATTAAATATAAAATTACGATTTATAAAAGTGGTCGTACTATATTGTCGCTCATTACGGAAAAAATAAAGCAAAATCTAAAGTTAGATTATGCAGGCTGTAAAAATTGCATGAATCATTTCTTTTAAAATTCTTTATTTAGTTGATGTTTTATCAAAGATTAAATTATTATCAAGCATGTAAATAATGGCTCGAGTTTCGTAAACCTTATCTGAAAAATGATTGAATAATCAGATATTTGGCTGAGATTTTCTTTTTCTATATTTGTTATAGATCGGTAGTATGAGAAAGAAAACGTTTTGTATAGTTTCTTATCATTATCATGTTCGTTTATAACTGTTAGAGATTATTAGAAATGATAATCTCTGAAATAATCATGAGTCAGAAAAAACATCAGTTTTAAAAAACGATTTTTTTTGGAAGAAAGAAGCTAAAAAAAAGGTAGTTACTATGAAAAAAAATTCTTCCACATTAGCTACACTAATAAATAAACTATTAATAATACTTGTTTTAATATTTATATTATTTTATTAGTTTATAATTTTACATTGTTTTTCTAAGGGGTTATTCCAAAAAAACTTTTTCTAACGTGTAGTTAGATAAGTTATACTTTTTCTCTTTTCATAATATCAATTTAACTATGAGGAATACAGAATTAATTAAATTTTTATCAGCTGTAATTTTTGAAATTAGTTTTTTAATTCTTGTGGTTAATTTTGTATATCATTAGTGGTTAACAAAATGAATCTTTTGTATTGTTGCAGTATTAATAGTTGTACGTTCATCTATATTTTCAAAAAAAAAAAAATTAAGGATAATAAATAAAAAAAAATATCGAAGATGTATTACCATTAAAAAGTTGCTTTATCTTGAAATGAAGTTTTTTAGCATATTAATTGTTCTTTTTTATTAAATAAAACAAGTTGTCTTCTATGAATATATTAATAAGTTCGTTAGTAGGTTTTTCAAATGTATAATTCGCCTAAAATAAAAATTGTTAAATTACATATTAAGCTTATCACAAAAAAGTAAAATTTACCTTTTTTCGTGGTTCTCAAAGAGTAGTTATTCCATTTTTTTAAAAAAATTTGGTATAAATGATGAGAAAGAGATTATAATGAACTTCTCTTCATAATTTTAAGTCAACTTCATAAAATCACTCGATAACTTATAAATATAGTTTGAGTAATAATAATGTATTTTTACCAGTTGCACATCACGAAAAATTATTTCGCTCGAATCAAGATAAGCTCCAAATCTTGATTCAAAACTTATAATTATAAATCTTTAAGTTTGCAATTTATAGTTATTATAATAATTCAATATTTTTTTCTTTAATATTTTAAAATAATAATAAAAAGATTATTTTAAAAATATCTCATGTATAAGCGATTTAGTTCGATCATAATAATGAACATGAAATTCAGAAAATATTGCTTTTTTACAAAGTAAAAGTATTTCAATCGGTTAAAGGTTATTTTTAAAACTTATTATCCTTTCTAAACATCAAGTTTGCCAATAGTATTATACATAATATTTATTTTTTATCTGACTTTTGTAGAGTTTCCTGCAATTATAAAAAAAAATTATTTTGATTTTTGACACCATAAAGTTTCAATTCCGTCGTTGATAAAATAGGTCTACAAATTTATAGTTGAATATTAGAGTAATCATTTATTTAGAAGGTACAGAAGAGTTATACATAATTAGCTTTCGACTCACTTTGAGCAAAACAAAATACCTACCCATTTAAAGTTTCATTATCTAAATTATCGTTTCACTCAAAATGTATGCAAAATTATAAACACGCAATAAATTTTTGGGGTGTTATAATCTTAATCAAATTTTTATATGATTATTTTTTATATTGGTATCTGGAAATAACTGTATGATGGGAATGGGAATCTATCGAAACGGAACTGACCAGCTCATCACTGCGGCGAAGGTAAGCCATCGATTATTTTCATTTCTTTTTTTTCTGTGTATTATTAAATATTTTTTTTTTTAATATTTAATGTTTATTCTCTTATTTTTTAGGTACGATCGGTGCCTCCGCTTTGGCTAAAAACCGGACGGAATCTTCGAAATGGAACTGACCGGCTCGTCACCACAGCGAAGGTAAGCCATTAATTATTTTCATTTCTTTTTTTTTCTGTGTATTATTAATTATTTTTTATTTTTTAATATTTAATGTTTATTCTCTTATTTTTTAGGTTCGATCGGTGCCTCCGCTTTGGTTAAAAACCGGACGGAATCTTCGAAATGGAACCGACCGGCTCGTCACCACAGCGAAGGTAAGCCATTAATTATTTTCATTTCTTTTTTTTTCTGTGTATTATTAATTATT
>CAJVPP010000216.1:0-40044 GCA_910592005.1 Funneliformis mosseae | reverse complement strand
AAACAGCGTGTCAAGTTGATTGGATTTAAGTCATAGCTATTGCCTCCCTGACTTCAAATCATAGTTAACTTATTTGATGGAAAGAGTAATGTTAACAGCGCATGCTGCATGTGATAAAGAAAGAAAACACGTAAAATTAGCTATAAAAACAGATGAGCAACGTGAAAAACATTTAAATTATTATTGTGAATGAAGAACTTATCTGAAAAACATTGATCAAAATCAAATCAAAATTGAATTCACAACAAAAACTGCCGCAACAAAAGTCCAGTCAAGATAATGACGCAGGTGGCGTAAATGCTGAGCCTAATACACTTAGTAAATTTGAACGAAACCTTCTTAAAAAATTTCGTGACAAAGTTGATAAATTCAAGTATATGCTTTGTCTTATATGCAATGAAAGCTTTTCAACGATTGTACTTGTAAAAGGGGAATGCTGACGTTGCTATAAGAAACAAAGTCTCCAAAGAAGTTCTTAGTAGAGAATAATATGGATCTATGTGAAGTGCCCGATGAACTTCAGAACCTCATAGAGGTTGAGAAAATGTTGATTGCAAGAGTTTTTTCCGTAATGTCAGTCTATAGACTTCATGAAGAACAATATGGGTATCGCAGAAATATAATCAATTTTCCTCAAAATGTTCAAGAATTTGTTACAAAGCTTCTTCGTTATCCATCGTCATTAAACGTTCTTGTAATAATACATTAATCTGAGGGCAATTCAAAAGCATTCAGAGATTTTAAAGTTCATTGTAAAAAGGTTGCTCATGCATTAATATGGTTAAAAAAAAATAATCGTTACTACACTGATATAATCATTGATTTCAAAGTTCTTCGATCTTTACCAATTGATAGTTCAATTGATGACCAGCTTCGAAGTATTGCTGAAGAATCAGATAATGAAAATGAAGATAATGTAATTATACATACCTTTGTCCTATTCTTTCCCTCAGCACATTATGAGAATGTTATAATTAAACATACTCTTAACCGAATGCAAAATAAAAATCGCCCTATTATATAGCCATAAATCAATGATAATCCTATTAACGAATTTCAAATGCCAGGGTATATCGCATATGCATTTCTGACTTTATATCTAACTGAATGTGCAGATCTTCGTACAGAGCGTATTAGAGATGTAAAGTCTGCTGAATATTTCAAACATCTTTTGTATAAAGACGGAAGATTTGCACGCCATGCTCACTGGCGATATTTCACGCTAAATTCTCAGATGCGTTGGCGGGCACTACAGAAAGGAAAAGTATATGTTAAACAAAATCTTACTGATTTTCAAATCACCATTACAGATATTCAAGAAAGAATCATTTAAGATGATAACTATATTACTGATAAAATAATGTGATTTGGTGAAAGTTTACGTAAATCTTATCAGTTTTGGAATGCGTAGTACTACAAACTCTCTAATATGATTAAGCAAATTAGAACACAAGGCCTGATTTTCTTTACATTTAGTGCTGCTGATTTGCACTGGCCTGAACTCATGAGCTTATTTCATCTAACGACTTTGAAAGCTCAGCCAAAAACAACTACCAAAATATCGTTAACAGTCCTCACATCACGGTCTGGTTTTTCAATAAGCAATTTGACATTTTCCTTAACAACGTCTTAAAAAACAATGGGATTTAGAGAATTGGTGATATCGATTTGAATGGTAGCATTGCGAAAGTATTTATATACATAAGATTGGCAAAAGAAGAAATGCACCTATAATAGAATGGGAGCAAATGAAAGAAAATGAGAATAAGATGAGAGAAATTACATGATATTTTGATAGCCTGATTACTACAATAAATCTGGGTCTCGACATGCCTATTCCTGAATAGCATCCGTGCTAAAAGAAAAGCAGTAAGTTATATAACGATTAGCAAGATTACATTGATTTAATTAACAAATTACAAAGATATACCCGATGTAGTCCTGCGTATTGTCTTCGAATCAACAAAGAGGAAAAGCAGTTTTGTAGGTTTAGATATCCTAAAGAGATTGTTAACTAAACATTCTTGCGAGATAATAATCATGAGCAACCAGAGCTTGTAATAGCAAGGAATGATCAGTATATTAATCCATATAGCCAACTTCAGCTACAGGGTTGGCAAGCTAACATGAACTTAAACTAGTATTAAGTATACATGCTGCATTACAATACATCTCAAAGTATATAAGCAAAGCAGAACCAGGATCAGAAGCCTTTTTAGACATATTGAATTGAATCCTTAATAAAAGTCAACTGGAAGATCTAATAATTACTTCAGTCCAAAAGTTGCTATTATACAATGTTAGAGAATAAAACATCTCTGCTCAAGAAACCTATCACATTCTACTCAGCCTTCCTCTCTACCATTCAAGCTGCCAATTTGTTTTCTTGAATATTAATAAGAAAGTATCAAGATAGATTTGTAATACCAGAGAAGGTGAAGAATCTTTTACAATTGATAATAAATTGGGTTGGACAAAAAAATCCCCTTTAGTAACATATTGGAATTGACTTATAGAACTTGAGGATTATATGTTATTCTGGCTTCACTTAACTCATAGATTAATTAAAGACCAATGGAAAAGATGCCAAAATAAAAACATCATACGTATCTTTCTACATCTATCACCATTACATGAAGGATCTCAATGAAAAGAATTCTGCAGAGTAAAGGTTCTTCTTCACATTCAGCATCAAGATTTGCAAGAATTAATAGAAAATGGAATTATCACGTGATTAACATTATATGATCATTTTCTTAAAGAAATCAATGCAAACTCAATTGATCTACTTGAATCACTCACGAAAAGTGAAATAATTGAAGAGAAAGAAAAGGAAGATGAAATAGTTGAAAATGATAAGCAGGACGAATTTGATCTGATTGGATGATTCTTTCAGAAATGGATTCATGACCAAATTTTGATTGCTCTTCCGACCTAGAATCTTGTGATATAGATCAGAATTATAACTAGATCAATGATTCAAGACAACAGTATTTTGATACAGATCTCTTAGGCCTTGATACATTTGTAATTAGTGATTCTAGAAATGCTGAAAAAGAAAACTTGATAGTGAATTATCAGACACTGAATGATAATCAAAAAATAATCTTCAAGCGAATAGAATACTATTATCAAAGTGTGCTTGCAGGACATAAAAATGATCCTTTAAAGATAATCTTAATATGAACTGCTGGAACTGGTAAGACCTATCTAATAGAAGCAATTTGAAATAGGATTAAAGAAATGATTAGAGCTGAATCAGGATTACCTGTAATAGTGCTTGCACTAACAGGAGTTACAGCATTTAACATTAACAGGATGACAATATATTCAGCACTTTTAATACCAATAGTTAATAATATAAATTCTTTGATATAAACGGTAAACAGCTAAAAAAATTGCAGGATAAATTAAAAGATATAAGATATGTAATAATCAACGAGAAAAGCATAATTGATCGCTAAATGCTTACTTTAATCAATATTCAGCTTTGGCAAGCCTTTCCCAAATATAAAATAAACCATTTGGTAAAAGGTCAGTTGTTTTATGCAGTGATTTCAGCTAGCTTCTACCCATTATTGATTATCTTATGTATTCTGATACTAAGAAAGATGCATTATCTAATAGTGGTCTTGTGATATATAAACAGTTTAAAGAGATATATAAGCTTGATGTTATTCAGCGTTAATCAGAAAACTCTAAAGAACAACAAGACTTTAAAAACATTCTCTTAAGATTGCGTAATAGAGAATCTATTATAGACAATTAGAAAGTTCTTACTATACAAACTGAAGATAAGCTCAGTATAATAGAACGTAATAGATTCTCTGATACCTTGTTTATTCGAATAAAGTGGACTGAAGTCAATACAGTAAATATAGATCAACTTTGATCTCTAAATGTTTCTGTTGCTAAAATTTAAGCAGTACATACAGGTGGCAATAAGGCTAAAAAAGCTAATTCTGATATAACGCATAGTTTTGAAGTGCATATACTGCTGGCAAAAGGTGCAAAAGTCATGTTAATGGTAAACTTGCAGATTGAAACTAGGCTAGTCAATAATTTTATGGGAACTATCCAGGACATAATATTCAAAGAAGATCAAGAACTGCTTTCTCTTCCTATAGCAGTCCTGATCTCTTTTGACAATTACAACGGTCTTACTATTGTTAGCTTAGAGAGGAAAAGGGTTATACTAATTGCACAATTCGATATACCTGAATTGATAAATCTGGAAATACTTGTTTACGCTTGCAAATTCCTGTTCATCTTGCGTGAGCAATTATAGTACATAAAAGTTAGGGTCTTATGTTAAAAAAGGCCATAGTAGATTTCAATGATAAAAAGTTTATCACAGGTCTTAATTTTGTAACTGCATCTCGAGTATGTGCCCTTAAAGATCTTCTCTTTAAACTATTCAACTTCAAGAAACTTCAGCGCATTAAAGACTGCAAAAGATTAAAAGAAAGGTTAGACAAAGAAAAACATTTGATTTTCATGATACCAAGAAACTAAGCCATATACAATAAAGTATAATAATACTGTTCCAAAACTTAGATCTAAAATTCTAACAAAAATATTGTATTTTTTTTTTTAACAAAAAATAAAAAATTTAAAGTAAATCTTTGTAACACATAATATCATTTATAATATACGTAACTTTATTTTTTATTCGTAACACTTTTTACAAATTTATTTTTTTTTATCTTGTTTATGTTTATGTTTTTTATTAACACAAAATTTTCAATTAGATGTAATGCATGCAAACATTTAGATATCGCCATGTGATCTTAATTTTTATAAACCGCTTAATAATATATAATCCTTCACTTCACTTCGAACAATAATTTAAAATTAAAATGTAGGCTTGGCTAACTATTTTCTCAATATAATAATTTAATTTTTTACCTTTTTGCAATGTCAAAATTCCTATAAAGTCGTGACACTTGAAGACTTGATCCTAAATTATAAATAATACTTAATGTTACTATATGATCCTTCTAATTATGAAAGTTTTTGATCTCAAAAAATTTTGCTCTAATATTTTTTTTATTAAAAAGCACTTTTATTACATCCAAAATTTAAAAATGTATAATATAACTAATCTTTATATTAAAAAATTTTTTTTTTTGAGTTTATTATGCATTTAATTATGAAACATAATTTGAAAATTTTTATATGACATATACATATATCAACTGAAGAGATTATATATATATATTTTTTTTTTAAAAAAAAAATAACATTTTGTTTACATGAATTGCTAGGTAACTTTTTAATAAATTATAATAGCGTTAACCCTTAAATAAGAGGATTTTCAAGGTTAAATAATAAAGTTAAAAATGATAGATATTGAACATTTGCTGACGTTTTCTCTAGTAATATACATTTCTATATTGTGACTTCGTGGCAAGGAACAATTTTTTCTAACTAGTAGTACTCTTTCATAAAAACTTAATTATGTAACATTTTTAAATTTCCGTTGTTTGATGCAAAAGAAACTAAGTATTCATGCTTATGCTTTACTTTGTCTTGTTATATTTAAGTATATAAGTTACAGATTTAATAATATTTGTTACAAATTGCTTAACTGATTTGGTTATAAATAGAAGTCCTTATAAACTAGTATCATAAAAGTATAAAATCTCGTGTCTGCTACAAAACTATAACCAGCTATTTGTTTTCTACTACATTATTACAATCAATTAAAAAACTACCAGAGTTATTCTATTTACTTCCTTAATAATAGCCTCAGCGAATTCAAATTATTAATATCTTTGAAAGTGATATCACGAAATCATTAGTTTTATATTTAAACATAATTTCATATTTCTAAATCATATGGCTTAAAATATTTTAGTAAATAATTAAATTTGATAATATTAATGGATATCAAAAAACAATCTGCTTGTAAATGTTGCAGAAATGTTTATTATAGTAACAATACAAAGATTTAATAGTAATTGTTTTATTTATTTACGAAAATACCTTTTTTTTAAAAAAAAATTTCATGCTATATAAAGTTTTAAATAATGTATTTCTTTGTTTGATGTATAGTAGTATATTAAGAATAAATAATATATATATATATATATTTTTTGCATTTTAATACAATTTGCAGATTTAAGTTATAAAATTTATTCGTATTAAAATGAAAAAGAATAGCTTTTATAAACTTCCTGCTTTTTTTGTTTGGATTTATTGTTTTATTATGTATAAAAGTTGCAATATTAACAATCAGGTACTACCATTTTAAAACAAATTAATATATTAACAAATTAAACAAAGAAATGTATAGAATAAATTGATGTAGAAAATATTGAAATAGGTCAGTTTTATCTTGATTGTAACTTGAAGTAAAATTATTCTTTACTTATTATCAAGATGAAATGCTGATGGAATTATGAAACAAAATGATGAAACATAATTTTTGAAGTTATTTTGATGTTGATTGGTATTATTTTTTATAAAGAATACAAGTAGATTTTAATAATTCAACAAACTAATTTTGATAATATGAATTTTTGTATTATCTAAATATGAATTTTATTAATAAAATGTTCGCTGATAGGTGTTTTATTGATTTTGGTATACGTAATTTTATTAGCATAAATGATTAGCCATCTAACCCTGTTTATGCAATTAAAGTTATTTAGATAATCTAGGCGTGCATATATATTCAGATCGCTAGTAGATATAAGTTATTTCACATAAATAGTACTTGAGTGTGAGTTAGTATGTCATGTTTATATTATTTCTTTTACTTATATAGACCTGAATGTAAATTTTGCAGCATTTTTGAGCTAATCTAAATCAATTTTTTTTTAAATGATAAGAAATTTTATTTGGATAACATTTATACAATATTCACCAACTATTTATTATTAATATTTAATCCAATATATTTTATAAAAGGCAAAAATACTACTAGTTTTCCTTCAACAAAGAAAAAATTATGCAATAAGAAAATACCTTCAACTAAATTATTTCTGTCATGTGATCTATATTATTCTTCAGAATATATAGCATAATTAAAAATCCATTTATTGGTCTTATTTTTTTGAGATGATCAATATTAATCAGCCAATAAAATTTAATAAATATTATGTAACATAAAATTAAAAATTTATCGTTATCAAAATAAAAAATTAAATTTTTTTATTTCAAATATAATTATTAATTATAAACCAAAAATTTATATTTTAAAATCAACCGGTATACAATTTTCAATAATACTATTGAAATTTATAATAATTATATAGATTAAATTAAAATTAAAAAAGAATAAATCAACTTACCTAATATTCTTTTCTTTAATTTTATATTAATTTCAACTTCTCTTGATATAACATCGATATTATCTAATTCTTTTTCATGATTTTGTGTTCAAAAGTGTGTCCAATTATCAATATTTTTATTTATTTGTAATCTTTGATTATAAGATTGTGATAATTCTTTAATTAAATTAGAAAGGTAATTATAATAATATATATAATATAAACCTAAAATATGAAAGTAAATTTCATGATATCCATGTTCACAAATTAATATTTGACTATTATTCCATGATAGATCATATATCCTGAGTGGTCACATAGTTTATTAGTTACTGGTTGATATTTTGAATGATATCCTAATGGTAATACACTAAAAAAAATCACGTTTTAATACCAAGAAAGTAACAATAATCTTTTTTAATTCCTGTTCCTTCTTTTTTTAATTCAACTCCATTAGGATTTTTTTATAAATTATTAAAAAACTCCAAGTGAAAAATAGCTGATAATTTAATTAAACCATCAAGATTTTTTTTTGAATAGAGATAATCACTTTTAGATTCAAAAGACTTTTATAAAAGAATTTTCATGTTAAAAATGATTTATAAACAATGCATCTCTTCTCAATGATTTTTCAGTAAATATTTTTGTACTAATATGAAGACATAATAAACTATGAAAATTTTCAATTAGATATTCATCAAAAATGTTTAAATGCATTTTTAAAGTATCAAGTATCAGATATTGTATTACTTTCCAATAAGAAATATCTAACAAAAAGGCAAGCATAATTTTATCATAATTATGCCTATATAATCATTGCATGACAGTCCAAAGGTGAAATATAGTATTAACATATTCTTTAAATTTGTTTTTTTAAATAAGTAAGTATATATTTCTAAACTTGCTGGTGATACTATATGAAGTCAATCTTACTGCACTACAAAGATTAAAGAATGATCAACATTATTAACATCATTAGCCTTTTTAACTTAGTTAACATTTTTATTTTATTTATTTTATTCTTATATTTTATTATTATTATTTATTATATTAGTATTATTGTTAAATTATAATTTATCTTTTATATTTATCTTATCGTTATAAAATAGTTTAGTGTTAGATAGTAAATTCTTATAATTGTATTTTTGTATAAATAGGATAGAAATTTGTTCTTGCAAAGGGGCAAAGATAACAGTATAAACTTAATAGTTTGAGTTCAAGACTTAGAATCCATGATTAAGAATTGCTAAGGATATAAACTCTACAATAAAGGAATCTCTTTCTAAATTACACATATTAAAAATTCTTTAACGTGTCAATTGTATTTATTGTGTTTACAAGTTGTTAAAGTTATTTTACTTGTCTAAAGTATAAACTTAAGGTTGATTATGATAAGACTTATTCTATAGAACTTAGTAGTTTCTCACACATTACTTTCTATTATTAAGTTATAGTTACTCTAAGTTTGACAGGCTGAGCGTAAAGTTAACATTGTATAAGTATTTTCAATATTACATTTACTTAGTAATTTCTACTTAGCTTTAAACTGTTTTTTCCAATCTAGATTTTTTCATCTAATCAGTATTTGCTAAAATTTTCATTCTTGAAATGGTATCATTTTTAATAAAATGATATAAGTAACAAGATTAAGACGAGGATAAAAGAATTTATATAGAAAATCCCTTTTTAAAGCTTTCTAGTGTCCTTCAATAAACATTGTCATTTAAGGATTAAAATATTTTTTATAGGTCGATCGTGCCCATAATTTCTAATAGCTATCATTATATTACTTTTTTCATAAATATACTCAAAGACGTATTAATACAAAATTCATAAATTTCCTTTACAGCTTGTTTTAATATTTAAATACTTGTTAAATACTTTCTGGTTAAATTTAGTATTAATAAATACTAATGTAAATATTAATGTATGATTTTCTATACTTCTTTAAGCAATTCTTTAGAACAAATCTTTTCTGACTTTGTTTCTATTATTGGTCCAAATGTTGTTTTAATAAAAGAAAATTTTTATGTGTAACAAGTGAATTGTATATAATTTGTTGAGCTTTTTGGAATTTTTTAATTTTGTTTCAATTGCATATTACATATGCTACTGGCATAATTGAATTTTTATACTTGATCATACATATTATATAGTAGAAATCTGGGCAAAATTCTTATTTATTAGAAAAAATTCTGGCTTCATATATTTGCAAAGTCTAATTTTATTAAAAATACCGCTATAGTATCTGTTCTTATTAACCTACTGCAGTTTTCATTATTTTCAAGGTAAGTGAAAATCCAATATTGTGAATTTCTACATAAAAATCATAAAGCTCAAATTTCAAATTATTCATGTTATCTAACTAAATAATGATAAAATAATAAAAAACTTTAGTAATAATTAACAAACTCTATTAGATTCATTAATTATAAATTAATACTTACATGTAGCATTGATCCCACATTCATACAGTAAATTTTATTTTTTCAATTATCTTCTTAATACCTATTATAAAACTAATGACTTGTATTAAAGATTCTGAGAAAAATATAATCTCAAAATTATATTCTTCAAGCCATTTTTTTGCTGAAATAAATGTATTTTCATCACATTTATAATGATTAGCCATAAATTTTGATCACTAAAAATATATTTGTTTTTGGTAGATTAATAAATCCATTCTGTTAGAAACCAGTTTAGTATAAATTTCTCAAGGTAAAAAATTGATATTTTCTTTGATAAAATCTTTAACATAATCTAGTATAGAATGATTTAAAGGAGAAGGATGAAGATGCTCATAAATTAAATAAATTTGAAAGATACTAGCTGCTATATCAATAATAATTTTAAGCATTCCATTGCATTTGAATTTTTCTCTTAATGGTGTATCACATTAATGATTAAGATTTGCATTTTTCTTAAGATTTATTCGTTGAGAATAAAAATACCAAAAAAATATAGAATTCTGCTTTTAATGTTCATATTTTTTATAGAAACTAGTAATAAAAGTATTAAATGATTAGTATTATATTAATAGATTTAGTATTTTTATTAATGCAAAATTTAATAATTGCTTACTTTCAAGAATATTTATCTATATCTGAAATTTCATTGTAATTTGACTAGTAGTTTCTTCTGATAATCTATCAAATAAAAAAGAATTAACAGTATATATTATATTTAACTTCATATTTTCTTCATTTTCTTTGTTTTTAGAAAATTCTTCCAGTTGTTCTGAATAAAAGTTAAGAAATTCATCAAAATTAAGAAGTTGTGTTATAGGATCAGTATTATCTGAATTACTACTATTTTCAGTCTTTTGTAGGCTACGTTTTAATTTTTTTGATTATTTTATATAATAGTGAATGCAAGTACAAAATTGTTTACTGATTTTATCATAAAGATAAAGTTTAATAAGTAAACTTTTATAATAATCAGAACATATTTGCAACTTATCAATATTGCTATTTTGCTCTTGAGAATACATCTAAAAAAACTATCAATATGATAATATACATGTATTCAAATTATAATAATATATATATCTTAAAATCATACTTAAAAATGTAAAATAAATAGCAAAATAAATTTATTTTAAGTATATTACTAAAAATAAGTATGAAGTTTCTTTTTAAAACTTTTTGCAATATTTTGAATAAAAGCAAGATAATACTAATATTTGAATACAGATTTTGAAAATATTACATATTTGAAATACAAAATTAATAAACGTGAAACATAGGTAATAAGGTTATGTGATTAACATGTCACAAAATATTACATACCAGTATTTTTTAGTAGTTACACTAGAGAAATCTTTATCACCGTTTATATTATATATTATGTAATTATGCAGATCATTTTCTTTTTGATACTATTCATTTTATAAAAAATTATTTTTTACTAATTTTCGTTATTACACAAAAATGTGTTATATAATATTGATTTTTATATTTGTAAATGATTTTCATATTAAGATGTGATCAATATTTTGACTGTTGTGATTTTGATCCTCGTAATGTATTTTGATTTTTGTAATTGATTTTGACCCTCATAATATATTTTGACTCTCATAATTAATTTTGACTTTTAATTTCGATCATAACCTTAAAGTCAAAATATTTTGACTTTTAGATTTTAGTTTTAGTTTTATGTATAATCAAAACTAATTCTTTCCAGTATCTGATCAGATTTCTATCATCTTTTTGAACATATTGTACTCTTAGTAAATTTAACATTACTATTAATAATATAGCTCATGTAATGTTTATGACAAAATTTAATTCTTAGATAAAATCTAATGTTTTATACTTTATGACTTTATGTTTAGCATCTTTTGTGAATCTTTTAAACTTAGTTTTAGACCTTTCTACTGCAAATAATACAAGGTCCAGTAAGTTTCTTCTGTAATTATTATTACTAAGTTTTCATATTTCTATGAAAAGGTTAAAAAAGTTAGTTGAATAAATATGTAAATACATATAATTAGTAGAATTATTTTTTGTCAAAATGCTTTAATAGACATTTAAGAATAGATTCTTACTGATTTTTTTATTGTTATATAAAAGATTTTTATGTTTTCATCATCATTAATTATTACTTTAAATAATATAAAATCTGCAATCACGTAATTAATGATAGGACTTTTTAAATTCTTAAATATTAATTTTAATTAATAAGTAATTAATAAGTAGTTATTAATTAAATTGCATATCTTGCTTTTTAATCTATATAAGTTAATAAGTATTAATAAGTAATTAATAAGTAATTAATAATTGTTAATTAATATGAATAGTCAAGATAAATCATATGATTAATCACTCTATTATTTTTTTTTAATTTTCGTGTATGATAAAATTTTTTAATAATCTCAGATTATATCAAAAAATATCATAAAAAAAATAAGATAAAAAAAAGGATTTAATTTAGTTTTATTTTACCAAAGGTCTATTATTTAATAGTTTTTACCATGAAGCAACATATAAGTATTATTCTGAAAAAATAAGTGGTATTCCTACTAATATATTAAAACATCTTAAAGAATGCATTAAAATTAGTGAAGAAAATTTGTGATACTTTACATAATTTGAATAATACAAAAAAAAAATAATAATAAATATAAACATTCTTATATTGAAACTGTTGATTCAAGTGATAATGGTAATAAATTATTTAATTTAAAATGTTATTGTTGACTTCTTTAATAAATAAATGAAATATAATACTTTTTTTATCTAATGTAGATGAAAATTAATCAGAAGTTCACAGCATATAAAGATCTATAGAGTTTTTTGTAGATAAGAATATGCCTACAAATGAAGCAGTAGTAATATATCATCAATCATTACGCGTATTACTTTCAGCAAATGTTTCTTTTTCTTTTGTAAAAGATCCTAAAGTTAACAAATTATTTAAGATGTTACAACTTTCATATAATTTACCATCATGAAAATAGATTAGCACAGAAGTTTTAGATCAAATTTATGAAGAAATAAAAAATGAAATAGAGAAATTTACTACAGAAGCTAAGTTTTAACTTTATCTGAAGATGGATGGACAAATGTATTTAAATAAAGTATGGTTAATTTTATTTTTACAAATAAAAAGTATCAAAGTCAAATTTGAAAAATAGAAAACTTCTCAAATATTTATCATATCAGAGATATTATATTTGAAATATATAAAAAAGTTGGAATGGAGTTTGAAATTAACAAATGGATAGGATTTGTATCTGATAGTAGATCAGATATGGCTAAAATACAACGTCTTATACACAAAATAAGTTATTATTACATTTAAATTTTACTAATATTTGAAAATTTAATTGAATATTATACTTTTAAAAATAAGGATTTAGAAATAAGCAGAAAAGTTCTTACTATACCTTGTATAGCTCATCAAATAAATTTGTTCATCAAAAAAATTATAAATTTACTTATTTTTAAACCTATTATTAATCATTTTCAAAATTCAAATTTAGCCTTAGCAAAATTGCGAGAATTATTACAGAATCTAAATTTGATACCTTAGTATTCTTGTATTACATGTTAAGCAACTTTTTTTAAGGCTGCAAAAACTATTTTATCACTTCAAAATATTATAAGAGTAAGTAAAATAAATAGTTAATTATTTTATAATTTTATATTTTATTAATTTCTTATTTTCTTTAATAGATTATGGCTATTACTCATCCTAATCTTTTAATTACAAACAGAAGAACAGATAATCATCTTATAATTAATACTATAGAAAATCTTGAATTTTGGAAAAAGCTTATGATGTTTTATGATTTATTAAAGCCTATAATCATATTATTATAATTTTAAAATTTGAACAAGCTACTCTTAAATAAGTTGCAGCTACATGAGCGTGGTTAAGAAAAATTATTAACAAATTACCTTCTAGTGAAAGAGAATTTAAAACTTTAATGGATAATGAGATTAATAATCAATGAAGAAAAATTTATAATCCAATTTTTCTTATCATCTGATTTTTGTATTCATATTATCATATTGAAAGAATTAATCCAATAAAATTATTACAAATTCTAAAAGATACCTATACATTATTTATATATTATATCCAGAAAAAATAACAATGCATTTATAAATGAATAGTTAAATTATCAAAATAAGAAAGATTCTTTTAAAGCAGAATTTTTAAATAGTTCAAAACTAACTAAAATTTCATTAAGATATTGGTAAACTGTCCTATTTCATACATCAAATTTAGCTGAATTTGCTTGTAAACTTTTTTCAATTTTACCAAACTCAGTAACTTTAGAAAGAGTGTGATCTCTTATAGATAATATACATAAAGAATAGCATAATAGATTATCACCAAAAAAAAACTATCAAAATAATGCAAATTACATGATACTTAAGAAAAAAATATTTTGTAAATAATTTAAAAAAAACTCAAGATTCTTTAAAAATATATAATAGATTGAATTATAATATTGAAGATGATATATTAGATGAAAATAATGTAAATATGAATAAAATGATAAATGACTTAGAACAAATGTCAGCAAGAATAATTGATGATATTAGCATATTTAATAGCAATATACAATCCCCTATTTTGCTTGAGATGTTTAATCTATAATTAATTGAAATAGCATTGACTAAAGGAGTTAATTTCATATTATAGATATAATTTTCAATAAAAAAATTTTCACTTTATCAGAAAAAAACGTTATTACATGATTTATTTAAATTTGATTAATCAGAATTTTTAGTATTAATAATTTAATTTTTAATTTAATAAGTAATTATTAATTTAAAAAAAAATTAAAATATTTTTAAGTTCTATTATTACTCATGATATTACACATTTTTATATAATAACTAATCATGTAAATGTCTATTATATTACATAAATCATTTATAAATTAATCACGTGATAATTAACATGTATATTAAAATTATTATAATATTATAATAAATATTTCCAATTTTCTATACTAACTTTTACTAATTAATCTTGCAATAAGGATAAATACAAATATACTACAAGTATAAATTTGGCTTATCAAAGTTCTATTTAATATAATATTCTCTTTAATTATTTTATGTAAATTAAATCATTTAATAATAAAAAAGCATCTTCTTTAGTTTTCAATTGCTTGTAAATTTTTTTTGATATATTACTAAATGATCAAACTGACTCTTTAATACTTTGCTTGTGACTGCCTAAATATATTTACAACATTATTTCTAATTATTTGCTACTGTTATTCTATTTTAGTAATTACATTTATAATTTTTAACATTTTTAACAAATCTGATTGAACATCTTATAAACTGAATTATTAGTTTATATTAAATACATTTATCACAAATATTACATTTCTGAGATAATGAATTTTCTAATCATACAAAAATATATATTAAAATTTTATTTAAAATACTTTTAATCTAAAATATAGTGTATCTCATCAATTATAAATGAATTTTACTAAAAATTCTAATTTGTTTTAATATTTGTTAAAATTTCATATTGAATTTGAATTTTTTAAGTATTATAATAATTATCTATATTAATTCATAAGCAATTTTTTGAAATACTTTTTTTTGATATAATATTAGTTGTATTTTTGATGTATAAAGACTACCATAAAGTATTTTTAATTTATTTAACTTAAATACTTGATCATCTACTAATACCTTTAAAGAAGAAAACATTACTATAATTTCTATTTACTATAATTGATATTAATACATAACATAAACTTTTTTACCTCCTATTTATTTTAAAATAAAGATATTATAATTTTGTATAAAAGACTTAATTGCATCTTTCTGTCTATTCTAAAACTCTAAAACTAAAAAATTCTATTAAATACTGTTTAACACAAGATTTTTAAATTAATATTTTATGGAATTTTATTATTCAGTTAATAATTTTTATTAACAATTTAATTTTTTAAACTATTATTAATATAAAATTAATATACTTAACAAAAACTTTTAGCAGTATATTTCAGAAATACAAAACATATTATGAATTTAATTATCTCATTAAAATTAGAATTATGAGTAATAAATAAAGAATAAAAGCTATTAAAATCAATTTGTTGTTGGGTTTTCTTTTTATAAAATATAAGTTCCTTTAAAATTTCATCAAAATTTAATAAATATGAAAATAACTGATTTATTCTTTAAAAAAACAAAAATAATCACTTAATTCTAATCAAAAGATTAAATTCTTTATATAGATTTACACACTTAATATTATACTTTTAATTTGTCTCATATTATTTATTTTTTACTGATCACAGTCTTATTCAATCTTTGTTATATTTAAAAAATCTTAGTAATTTAAAAAATATAACCAGCTTGATATGCTATATTTACTATTTTACAAATTCCTTCATTATTATACAAGATTAAAAGAGTATATCTAATTTAATATAAAATAAAGTAATTAATTAATTTTGATATATTAATAGTTTAATGCTATTGAATATTTTATTTGACAAAGTTTACATTATTGTACTAATTTTTAACCTATTTTTAGTAATATATTTCAAATCAGCAAATATTTGATTAATAATTTTAATATTTTCTAATATTTTATTTGAACTTAAATTATTATTATAGTCAACTCTTGATATAGCGAACTCTTGATATAATGAATTTTTTGAATAAATATAATAAAAATACTCTTATTATAGCGAATTGGCCAATTAAATCTCTTAAAATCTTCACTATAGCCTTATAGCGAAGTTGAGGTCTAGGACATAGAGTTTGTTATAACAAAAGTTAACTATAATTGTAATATTAAATAAAATATCTTACTTTTTTAAGAATTGGTATTAATTTTTCAATAAGATCAATTAAAATAGTATATTTAATTTAATGAAAACTCAAATTAAAATTACTTTTTGAATAATTTTCTTTCTATTTTTTTAATTTTATGAGATTTTTCAACAATATAAAATACAATTATTAGCTTATGTAAATAACTTTTATAAAAATTTAAATATTAGAAGAAACTATAAAGATTTATAAATAAAACTTATAAAATATAATTATCATTAATATCTCTTTCATTATAAATTATTTTATCACTTATCTGTTGAGTATTATATGAATTTAAAAGTAATTAAACTAATTGGAATAATTTATTTATCTTATATTTTATGATATTCAATAACTTTTTGTAAAGTCATATCTATACTAGTTTCTGCTGTACTTATAATTTTTTTAAATATGAATGATTAATATTAATAAAATAAAACTTTATAAAGTTATAAAGAAATTTCTACAGATATAAGAATCATTTTAAATTAACTATCTATTTACCCAACTTATTAATCCTGAAGTTACTATACAAGCATTAAAATTAATATTTAATGATTTATTTTAAATTTTTTATAAAACTGATATATTATAAAAATTTTAATAGAAAATCTTATAGTCATAACTTTTATTTTTTTATAAATAAGTATACTTTATTACAACAATAATGAGATTATTGTAAAATTAGAGACAAAAATTCTTTAATATATATTGAATCAAGATTTAATTCTTCAATAATCTCATTAATACATATTATTAATGATTTTCTGAGATTTTTTTGATTTTTATTTTCTTGATCCTCTTTATTATTTACTTTTATATTATTTTATTTGTATATAAGTTTATTAACTTTTATTTAAAATATTTGATTTATACAAATTATTATTTCTGATAAAATTTTCTTAATTTCTTTTTGCAATCTTTTTACTTTTTTTTATATAATGTTAATTATTTTTTTAGTTTCTTGATGAATATTAATAATAGATTAAAAGTTTGAATACAAATATGAATACTTTAATAAATAGTTACTACTAATATTTATATAATACTATATATATTAAAATTAAGAAGATGAAAAATTAAAAGTTTTTACTAGAATTAATATGAGATGAGATTTTAAAATTGATCAGGTTGAGAATTTGAAGCAATAATATTAAATAGGTTAGAAAGTAATTGTTTTCATTTTTTTTAAACTTAATTCAAGAAAACATAATTTTCTATTCTTTAAAAATGCTAATAGAAAATTAAAAGATATATTAATAAAAATAGTAAATTCAGGTAAAATTAGAATTAAAATTTTTTTTTCTACTTTGACATAATAATAATTGCTATTTGAATTTTACAAAATATCTTAGAATTGAAAATGTTTATCTAAAACTTATAATAAAGAAATAATATCTATTATTATATATGATCAGTTTACCTATAAATAAATTAATAATTTGTATTAAAGAAAACAAGATTTTAAATTATTTAAATATTTTACTCCTATATATATAAAGAGAGTTTTAATTATTACAACCCATTTTTTTAATAAAAAACTTCAAACAAAAATTCTTTTAAATAATAAAAATAAGTTTATTTCAAAGTTATTCTATTTAATTTATTCTATCTTAATAAACTATATAATAAAAAGTAATATTTTACAACTTTAAACTAAAATTTACAATTCTTTATATATTTTAAACTATTTTTTGAGTTAAAAATACTAATAAACTTATACTTAAAATTTCTAATTCAATAGTCTTTTATTACAAAAATTTAGAAAATAGATTTTAATAAGATTACACATTATATAGTAAATTTTACTTTATATATTGTACAAAAAAGTATTTTTCATTAAAATTTTTATATAATCACTGATTAGATAATTCTACCCTTAAGGTAAAATTCAGTTATACATAATATTATATAACAAAAATATTATACTTTTATAAAGTTTACACAAATAAAATTTTTTGAAAAATTATGTAATTTATATCAAACTTTATATTAATATTCTATATTACAAATTCTATAAATTACAAATTCTCAATATATACTATATGATTTTGTTAAATTAAGAAAAACTAAATAATAAATCTTTAAATTAACATTAATAATTATTGAATTATATAAAAAATTTTAATTTTATAAGAAGACAAAAGCTATATTAATAACATTTTATTTTTATATTATTATTATTATTATTATTATTATTATATATATATATATATATATACAGTATATAATAAATAGAAATGAACAACATCTTTAGTATAAATTATTATTAGCTTTTAACACTAACTATAAATTCTTTATATGAATAAATAACTTGTATTTAGTAATAAATACTGATAAATTTTAGATAAAAATTCACAATTTTTAGATATTACAAAAATCCAGGAAATAGTTATTATTATATTAAAGTAAACTAGAAAATTTTTTGAATAACAATCAAGATAATAATAAATTACAAAAAAAATTTATGATTATTCTATCTGAATTATTAATTTATTTATTATAATAAAAAAGAAGAATTTAGATTATAAAGATTTTATAATAATATTATTGAGTACAGCTGTATAATCAAATATCTCGAAAAAAAATCAAATAAATTTAAATATAAACAGGATAAAAAGGATAATAATGATTATAAAAATCAAGAAAAACTATTAAAGGAAAGTATTAATAATATTATTGAAGAAATAAAGCTTTATTTAATGATTCTAATAAGTACTGTATGATTTTTATCTTTAATAAGTAAAATTAATATGTTGTAAATATTTGTTTTTAATCTAATAGGTATTAATTTAAATTTAATTTCTAATGTTTGAAAGTTTCTTAAATATATTAAGAATATATTTGATATTAAATGAAGTAATCATGAATAAATTATTGTTATTTGTAATAGTGTGCTTTATAATTATATACAAAAAATCAAAAATAATTTTCTTTAGTTTATATTAGTTTCAAATTATCTTTAAGAAGAAATAAATATGTTGAAAGTATTTATTGAGTTAAACTAGAATATTGATATAAAGGACTTTGCTCAATTTTAAGAATATTGATCTAAAAATCAAATCTATTTTTTAAAAGTATACCAATTATTATAAATCTTGAAATTCTATATGTAATATAATAGGATATTCTGATAGTAAAATTTGTGAATTTTATACACATTCTGATTTAGTAAATGAATCATAATCTTTATAGAAATTTTAATTTAATAAAATATTTAAATATTTATTCTTATAAAAACTTTTTTTATTAAGTTTTTTATTTTATAAAATAAATTTTTGTATTTAAAGTAATACAATCGGAAATATATATATATCTCTCTCATTAAAAAAATAGATTATTAGGTGAAATTTGGAAGTTAAATAAATCATCTAAATAGTAAGGTAAAAAACTATATCATAACTTATAAACATTTCAATTAATTTTACTAAAAAAAAAAATGATGATGAGAATAAAAGGTAATAATTACTTTACTATCCCTTGTATTTTTTCAAAATTTAATTGCTGTATAAAATTTATTGTAAGTTTGTATTTCTTTATTTTTTTTGAAAATTTGGAATGTAAATATTTCTTTCTCTGTTAGACATAGAAGAGACTTATTTAATGTATATGCAAGATGATATAATACGAAGATTGTCACCAAATCATTATGTGAGCGGTGATTATTACAGTGTTTCACAAATTAACATGGACACAAATCATCAACTCGTAATCATAAAGATGAATCCGAAATAAAATATATAGGAACAAATAGATTAAATTATTAATAATATTATCAAGAAAGAATAATTTTTCAAATCAATCTATTTTTCTTTTTAATTGTTCTTTTTTAATGAATTAAAATCAACGTCATTTGTTCTTTGTTTAAAAGATAATCGTAATAATTAACATCAATACGTCACAACTTAAGGTAATCACGATGCACATGTTCTCTTTGTTAGTTGAAATCAACGTGAATTCCAAACACGCATTTATTCAAGACTTTATGTTTTACTCGCTTGCTTTTTCCTTCACGGATAACCTCTAACAGTAACACAGTTCCTCCTCTAATGCATTAACAATAATACCACGTTTTACATCAATTCTTCAAGGGAAATTAATATCATCACACTATTATTCGACCATAATGAGAGAAAACGTCACTTTTATTAGATGAAATCCTTCACGTCCAAACTTATATATGATTTGCTGCGCCATGTAATACAAACGTAAAACGGGAACTCGGGTCACAGCGATCACGGAATTTCTTTAGACTTTTCGGGTTCATTTACTAGGTTGTTAAACTAATCACAAACAACATGTTGATAAATATAACCCACCGAGCCAATCTGACGATATTTCTATAAATATAAATACCTTCATTGATTCAATTTAGGCCGTGATAAATTAACCATTTGGTAGTTCGAGTCACAAGGCAAAGTTAAATTTGCTCGATGAAATAATAAATATCTTTAATGATGGTGATTACATAATTTTTGTAAATTTTGTTTAACCAGAATGAATAAAAGTTTTTATGTTTAAAAGATTTATTTCCAATCACGGTAAACAACTAAAAAATATATTTCGTTCATTTATAACTATTTAACTATTGAAAATTAAGTTATATCACGATAAGTTGTCAATGATTCAATGATTCCAAATATTACATGTTGTGATTTGTTTTTCCTGTCGCGTGGAAAATTTTTAATTTTGACGTATTATACAATTTAGGAATTTTTAAATTACGGAACCCGACTTCGATTTCACGAAATACTACTTTATTATTTTAAATATATGCAAGTTATCAATATTTTTCCGTTAAAACTTTTGGAAACTAATAAAACTAAACGCAGGAAAAAAAAAAAAATTTAAATAATAAAATATTGCAATAAGCTGACATATTTATAACTTCTCATTACATTCTCTCTATTAAAAATATTTTTTAAAATATTTTAGAGCGAGAAGAAAATCAATAATCAGATTTATGATTAAAAATATGTATATTTTTTTTTTTTTCAGATCTTTACAATCTAATTCTTATTTACTACGAAATAAAGAATTACATAACCAACCTAATATAACTTTATCAAGGATACCAACACCACGAGAACAATGACATCCGAATCGGCTAAAATGCTGTTTAACAATTAAGGAAATTTTTAGGATTACAGTGATATTAATTTAATCCCTCTTTAAAATAAACAAAGAATTCCTGAAATGAAAAACAAGTAATAAATATCCTTGTTTATTTTAAAGTAATGTTAACCAATGTAGTATTTTCAAAAAAATTTCCTTTTTAATCATGACAAGGTAAGGTTCAATTAAAAGATCATCTAGTTTTTGTGTTGTACCACCTTGTTCTGCCTCCCGTTTTGCTCATTTTGGTTTCCTTGTTTTATTCAAATAAGGAAAATTAATGGGTACACTTTAGAAACGATCATGTTTAGTCTTTATATTCTTTTAAAGTATTAAAGCTATGTAAATTAATTGAGTTACCCCTCTTTTTCATTATTGTTTTTCTACCGTCGGAATGTTTGTCTCATGCATAAATTATCGTACTGGTAATACAATTTTTAATTATCGGGCGCGCTTTATTAAACAACGAGAGCATGAAAATTTATCGATTGGCGCATATATATGTGTTTAAATATTCTTTCTTTTCCTTGGTTGAATTGATTGCTTTAAATTAATCTAATTTTTTTTTTTATTGTATAAAAAAAAATCTCTTTGTTCGATAATTGTATATAATTTATAATTAATATAAAAAAAAAAAAATTTTTTTTCTAAATGTACCAATTCTTTTATTAAAGCACTTGCACTTATTTTTGATTTATTTAATTCTCTCTCGTTCTACGTTTTTTAATAAATTTTAGTTTTTTTTTTTTTCTTTTTCTTTTTCTTTTTGGAACAGTCGTTGATTCGACTGCTCCAAATTTCAAAGAAAAAAAAATTATAAACCGCCACCATCACTTTCTAATTCTATATTTTTAATTATCTTTTTTTTTTTTTTTTTTTGGGTCTTCGACATTTGCTCATTACTCCTTCTAAAACCTCTAAACCCCTTTCTTTTTTTCCTCTCCCAACCTTTCTAACCATACTTTCAGACATATACACATACATTAAATATCTTTATAAAGTTATTATAATACATTTATCTATCGATTTTATTATTTTTTGCAAAGAAAATCTTCTTGGAGGCCCGGTGCTCATTAACATTTTCAACGACGAGTCGCCGATTCCAAAAAAAAAAAAGAAAGAATTCCTTCATTTTTTAATTTGAATTTTAACGAGGCCATAAACTTATAAAAAAGATATCTTTTCATATGATATAAAATGGGTGACATTATGTTTACAGCTTCCACAGGACTTGCCGTCCTTCTGTGTGTCGTACCAGGAATCTTCCATGTACAAACTCGAAATTACGGAGCGATATTCATGACAATATGGATAATATTATCAAATTTCATAATCTTTGTGAATTCGCTTTTATGGCCAGATCCTATAAATTTGGAAGATAAAGCAGAAATTTGGTGTTTAATTTCTTCCCCAATATATGTGGCAACTCATTTCGGTCTTTTGGCCTCCATCACTTGTATGATATATACATTGTACTCCTATGTTGCTTACCCTGTTATCTTAACGGAAACGGTCAAAAGACGAGGAGCTATAAGAGATTTTATTATTAGTATTGTAATGCCACTCATCTTCATGGGCCTATTTTATTTAGTGCAAAAAAGAAAATATTCCATCCGCCCTGTTCTTGGATGTTTTAGTCCCGCTCAAATCAATTGGGTTTTCATTATCATCAATAACATATGGCCCCCGATTATTTCTTTAATTGGTTGTTATTATTCAGGTATGAATTCTAATAAATTTTATATTGGCAAGCAAACCGCGGCGTCACGTGAAAAAACGCATCCTAAAAAAAATTAATTATTTTCATAGGAATGACCGCGTATGCCATAATTAAAAAAAGACTTGAAATCCAATCACTCTTAAGGCATAATGAATCCGGGCTTAGCTCTTCAAAATTCTATCGTCTAGTCTTCTTTTGTATTACGTTTCTTATCTTCGCCTTGCCAGCCGCTCTTCTCAACTTTTTCTCAAATATCTTGGATGGTATTGAACCATATGACATGTACAAAAATCGATTATATTATAATGATATCGAAAAGTTCCCAGGAGAAACTAATGGTGTAACATTTGTGGATTATGCTAAACCTTTAGCTGGATTTTTCGTATTCATATTTTTTGGTACAGGACAAGATGCAATGACAGCTTATGGAAAATGGCTCAAGCTTCTCAAGTTGGATAAAGTTTTCGGTTTTTGTATTATTTCTCGTTATTTATCTCGTAAAGATGATGAAACTTCTACTTCCTACTCTGGAACCCTTCGAAGTTTCCAAAGTAATTCAACCTCATACAACAGTAATAATACTAACGAAAAACAACCGCAATTACCAAAAAAATCCTTTCGAAAGTCTGAAACTTTTAACACAAAACATATCTTACCTCCTCCAAATGTTTTAATAAGCAAAGAAAAGAAAATTAGTTTCAAAAATATTTTGTTCTTGAATGGACATCGTACTCCAAGTGAACAGGCCGCGTTCGATTTAACGTCTGGCTTAAAAATAAGAATTGATGGCATAGACACCCAAACCGTCATAGACGAAGTTGATGAAGATATACATTTGCTTATTCCAACGCATCATCAAAAAGGAATTCATGAAACGTTACAAGTTGAAAATGATAATGATGATGATTTTGGAACGAACCGTTATGTTGAAAATTATGAAAGTGATGACTTGACAGATTCTTCAACTTTAGAGAATTCCGTGTCATTGAAAGAGATCACCCAAATACAGTCATTAAGTTTTGGAGATATAGGAAGTGTCAGTCACATAGATCATTTGTTATCAGTTTATCCTGAACATTATCAAAATCTTCCAACCATTAATGTTACCCCGTCATCACCACAATTTCAAGAAAATGTCATGATAATGATCCAGGATACTGATGCTTGTGCTGCAAATGGTGATGATGACGATATCGATGAATATTATAGACACCTTTGACACAAAACAATATAAAACATCCAACTTAGCATTGCATTTTTCACACATTATAAATATTGCATTTTCACGTCCATATGTCCATATTTTTTTTAATACTATTCAATATATTCTTTGCATTTCATTCATTTGTATTTTACCCAATCAAACAAATTACCCTCATTCTATATTGCATCTTTTTTGTATATAAAAAGTTTTATGTAAGTTTAATTACATTCCTCACGTATATATATATATATATATATATGCACGTATGATATATATTCTTATAGAGATTTGTGAAAAAAATTAAATAGATGGTTTTGAAAGTTTCTTAGAATCTTGTAATAATTTGAAAGAAAAAAAAAATTGCTTATATTGTCTTTTTTTTTTTTTTTTTTTAATATATTATTGTTATTCATGCGAAAAAAAAAATTTTTTAATTTCTAGATAAGTTCAGATTAAATAAACTTACAAAGCTTGTTAATATTTATGATAAAATGTTTTTATTGGTAAAGAAATATTATGTGATACATCTTATTTATTATGTGAATTATATGATCAACACGTGATTTTCTATCTCAAAGTTATAAACGGAATAAATCAAAATTCAAGTTTATTCGTCAATTGTTTTATCAAGAAAAGAATTCGCGATGGATATACTTGGCCTCGATCTTAAAGCACCGGGTACACCATATAAGGAATTCGTACTAGCCTTTTCTTGGGCCGTTTACATTTTTGAACAATATTTAGGGTATTAATCCCAGTATGATTGCCTCTTTACGATAGATCTATTGTTTCGAGATTTCCATTTAGATTCTCACCTGTTTTTAACATTAAAGTGTCCGTCAATATCGGAAACTTCGCGAACCAAATCCACCAAAATCTCTGCAAGATATTGAAGAAATTCGGGAGAAATTTCATAAAACACAAGAGTATGGCCTTGACAAGGCGAAGTTTGGGTTTGTGTCGGGTTTGTTTGGACAAGTACAAAGTACGTGGATAATCGTGTGGGATGTACTTCCATGGTTATGGAATCTCTCTGGAGAGTGGTTGACATATGCCGGGTACGGGACGGATTATGAGGTTTTTTTCTTTTTTTTAAAAAAAATTTCAATTTACATATATGAATGTCAGTATATAGTGTCTAAAATAATAATATTTTTTCTTAGATAACACAATCATTGATTTTCACCGTAACAATTACTACTATGTTATACTTCATATCCCTCCCTCTAAGTCTTTACTATACTTTTGTTATTGAAGAGCGTCATGGTTTTAACAAAATGACTTTAGGATTATTTGTTATGGACACGGTTAAGGGTTTTTTGATTACTGGGGTTATAGGTCTTCCAATTATAGCTTTAGGTTTACAAATCATCAAGTGGAGTGGTGACAATTTCTACTTTTATGTTTGGGTGTTTATGTAAGTACGAGACTTCCATATTTGCCAATTTAAAAATATTGACGTTAAGGGCTTAAACTAATTTATGTACATTTATTGTTTTTTAGGATAATTTTTAATTTCATACTACTTACCATTTACCCAACACTTATTCAACCTTTGTTCAATAAGGTTACACCACTTCCCGAAGGTGAACTTCGTGAACAAATTGAAGCATTAGCCGCCCGTATTAATTTCCCTCTCAAAAAATTACATGTAATAGATGGTAGTAAGAGATCTGGGCATTCTAATGCCTATTTTTATGGATTTTTCAAAAATAAGCAAATTGTTATATATGATACCTTAATAGAACAAGCGAATAATGAGGAAATATTGGCCGTTGTTGGTGGGTAATTTATATATTTTTTACATAGGCAAATATTTGCTGAATTCGTTCCTATTGACAATATAATTATTAAATATATATATCTATATCTTTTTTTAATAGGTCATGAATTAGGACATTGGAGTCTAAATCATTCCGTAAAAGTTCTTACCATTTATCAGATTCACAATTTATTCCTATTCTTTGTATTTTCTCAATTTATTAGCAACACAGTTCTTTATAGATCATTCGGGTTTGAAACACAGCCAACTTTGATTGGATTTATATTGTTTCAATTCATTTATGCTCCTATTGAGAATGTTGTTGCATTTTTGATGAACATATTAAGCAGAAAACATGAATTCGAAGCCGGTAACTTTAAATACTTTATTTCAAAAATTCTTTTTTTCTTATTTTGAATCAACATTTTTGACTTTTTTTTTTTTTCTTTTCCAGATGCTTTCGCAAAGAAATTGGGTTATGGAAAACAGCTTCGTACAGGATTAATCAAAATTCAAATAAAAAATTTAGGAAATATAAATAATGACGCGTGGTACTCAGCATATCATTTTTCACATCCACCTCTTCCAGAAAGATTAAATGCATTAGAAAAAATGGACTAAAGGTTGAGAAATTTAAATTCATCAAAAAAAAAAAAAAAAAAATCTTCATTAATCCCAAAGATCATAATTAAAGTCATTTAATTTTTTAATATACATGTTTTGATTTACTTAAATATAATTAAAAAAACAAAGTTATAATTTGACAGTTCTTTATTTATAAAACACCCTTTGTACTGGGGACGTCATTTGTCCCAGTCCTCTCAATTGCTTGTCTTAATGCTCCAGCGAGAGCCTTAAAAGCAGATTCTGCCCTATAATAATGAATTACGTTAATTAAATGGAATAAGGAACAAATCATTTCATTATTTACCTGTGATGATCATTCTTTCCTTTTAAGACATCGACATGTAATGTAATTCCAGCAGATGTGGCAAAAGATGATAAGATGTGAGGGATCATTTCAGTTGAAAGTTCACCAATTTTTTCTCGTTTCAATTCCATATTAATGTCCGCAAACGGTCTTCCCGAAATGTCAACAACAGCGCGTGACAAAGCCTACGGAAACGCCAAATGTCCATGCGTAAACAAATAAAAACGTAAAAGAAATTGTCATAATTTCCTCCCCCCCAAAAAAATATCCTGAAAATGCATATCACCTCATCTAATGGAGCGTAAGCATAGCCAAATCTTTTTATGCCCCTTGGTTCGCCCAATGCCTGCTTGAATGCAAGTCCCAAAGCAATTGCTGTATCTTCTGCGGAATGATGGTCATCAATGTGCAAGTCACCTTTACATGTTAGTGATAGTGACCAACCCGAGTGCTTTGCGAGAGCATGATACATCTATTTCCTCATGTAAAAGAGCGATGATGGACTTTTATGAGAACTTGGTAAACTTTATAAAAAAAAAAAAAATGGAAAGTTCATCATAAAAAAAATTACATGATCTAAAAATCCTATGCCAGAATTGATTTCAATTGTTTGATTTCCAGCTGAATCCAAATGTATCATTACATTAATATCAGTTTCATTTGTTTTACGAGAAAAATTTGCCGTTCGCGTAATCGACATAATCAAAATGAATTAATTATATTATATGAAAAATTTTTTTTTTTTATTTCTATTTTAATTTTTAATTTTTTTTTTTTGGACAATAAAAAAAAATTTTTTTTGAAAATTTTCTCGATAAATCCACAGCCACGTACAGCCCCGTATTCCATAATTGGATAAGTGTGAATTTATTGTTACAATATTGATCAAACAACCTTTTTGAGTTTAAAATATTGGTAACATTGTTTGTTGATTGATTGTTCGATAATAATGTTCAGCTATAAATTTTTCGAGAAATCAGACAAACGTTTTGTGTACCGTTATGCATGAGTACGGCGATTTTGCCGGAGTGAAATCCGGGATTATAAAAATAACCCATTTTCGTTCATTTTGTTCATTGAAAAATTTTTTTTGGTGGGAAATTCTAAACAATTATTTCATGATAAACCTTTGTCGGGGAGGGAAATATATATATATATATATATATATATATATATGTATATGTATATAAAAAAAACCATTTAATCATTTTCATTTCAACAAAAGAAGAATTTTTCAATGGTTACTGGACAATCATTTCCTTTTTCTTCGTAAAAGTCGGTTTTGTACGACCTTTGGACTTTTATAATTTCACTACTTTCAGATTTTTTTGGTCGCGAGAACAAAAAAAAAAAGTTTCTCGTCACCGAATATTTAATTTATTTTCCTTTTTTTTTTTTTTTTTTATTTCAGAAAAAAAATTTTTTTTTTCTTCTTTACTCTGTTATTTATTATCTTATTTATTCCGTTTTTTTTTTTTGTTTATCGGTTTCTTTTTTCAAATGCTTTTCTTATAAACTACTCTCCTATCATAATTTTGTTCTTTTTGTAAATTTTTAATTGAACTCATCTCGTAAATAAAAAAAACTATTGTATAAAACTAATAACATAATGACATCAGCAGCAATTCCAGCTATTCCCGCACAGCCAAAGAGGGCTAAAAGGACAAAAACAAATTTGGCCACCGTATCGCTACCAAAGTGCAAATACGAGTTGCTGGATGAGGCCACCAGGGAAAGAAAAGAGGAGATGGCCCAAAAGGCTGCAGTAGAAGAGGTAAATGAAAAGCCTCATTTGACTTCCTTTTCGTCATGTCGGCGTTATCCAAACAAAAGACCACAGAATTAGTGATAATTATTTTCGCGAACTTAATTTGATAAAGATTGAGTTAATTACGTTTACAAGTGAAAATATTATAATTTTCATCAAATGACGAAATGTTATCACACGTGAAAACCATGTTCTATTAATGAATAATCACCTTGTATATCCTGTTTTCTTCCTTCCCCTCACCCCCGTCTTACCTAATTATAGGCGAAGAAAAGTTATCCAGACACGAACACAAAGCCCGACATTTTTCTCTCTTCATCGTTTTTATCGGATGATAAGATTATCATCGTAAATTACCCGAAAAACAAGAAAGAGAAGAGGGAGAAGAGGGATAAAGATATCAACGACGCTTATAACGCTTTAAATGGCACGAAAAACGACGTTAGTTATATCATCTCATTTTACTATTCTTAATCATGTTACGATAAGAAAATTAGATTTTAATGATATTGATTATCCATCCAGAACTCAACACAAGATATGCCGCAAGGGGCAATTGATGCCCTTGAAAAACTACTTGGAAAGGTCCCTGATCAGCAAAAGACCCGGGGCTCAAATTACGGAAGATTGGCTCAAGACTTCACGTTCCCGTCAAAACAACAGTCCACAGCAGGGAAGTCAAAAGAAACAAATGAAGAAGAAACTGCGGCTTCATCCTCAAAATCTTATGAGGATGAAAGAGAAGCTGATCTCGAGGACCTCGACAAAAAAGAACGTGCACGTCGCCGAAAGAGCAACTTAAATGCTCTAGCGCCGTCTTTCACACCTTCCTTCGCCTCAAGCGGCTCATCAACGGATCAGAATAAGTCTGTTGATTCTGACTCGAGAATTGAGGTTGAAGATCGGAAGAAAAAGAACAAAAAGGAGAAGGTTCGCTAATTCTCATCATTTGTCTCCATTTTATTTTCCGTCGACAATTAAAAAGGAAATGATTTACTAACATTGCTGCTCATTTCAAATAAAATAACCTAGGCGGTGATAGATGTAAATGGTGATATTGAATCACCGACTTATCAAAGAAAACCAAAAAAATCGAGCCAACAGATTCTACCATCTGAGCTTTCAGCAATTGACACCACAACAGGTTCGTACGGTAGTTACGTCACAAATTCTTTCGAACCGGCTTTCTTCATGCCGGCTGCACCACCTACGCCCTTCCCGGTTCAATTTGTCGAAAATAGTCCTCCAAACTGGGAAGAGTTCCAGAAAAATTTATCAACCGAAGTGGTTAGCAGAGTTGAGATGCAAGTTCAGAAGCATATTGAGAAGCTTGTTTCTGAAGTTAGAACAACATTGGTTGAAACTAGGCCCGAATATATTAGTAGTAGTTCGTCCGTATCGGACAAAGGAAAAGATGATACTGTAAGACTATTTGAAGAAACTGAAAGAAAGAACGAAGAAACAAGATTCAATAAGATGCAAGAAGAGCTTTTACAAGAATTGCAAAATTATCAACATGATATTCTTTCTTCTCATGAAGAATTAATGTTAAGGCATGAAGAAGTGCAAACACGACACTTTCAACTTCAAGCGGAAGTTCAATCAACAAGTGTTGTTCAACGACGTCATGTAGAACTTCAAAACATGCTCCAAAAAGAGCTTAGTCAGCTTGACGAATTAAAGACCTGTCTGCAAGAGATGCAGAGTGAACATCGAAAGATGCAAGATCGTCAACAGCAACTTCATGATGAGATGACAGATTCACAAACGTTACGTCGTCGTCTCGGCGAATTCGATGGCGAAATTGCACAACTTCGTTTTAAGAATAATCAGTTGACTGAAGAAAATACCTTACTTAGAAATGAAATCGCCAAACTTTCTGAAGAAAGCAAGGTGAAAGAGCGCAAGCAAGATACTTTTATTTTAGAATTACAAAACCGTGAGCGGCAATTGCAGTCTGAAAACATTATACTCAAAAACAAGTTTTCAAATAACGAAAGTGAACTCAATCTTGTTCGAAACAAAAATAAACAAGTTGAATTGTCGTTAGAAGAGCAAATACAAAAATTTCGTACCTTACAGAATGAAAACCAAAAGCTTTTTGAAGAGAATACTGCCACAAAAAATAGCCATCAGTCCAACATCAGTGAACTTAAATCTAAACTTCGGCAAGCAGAAAATGAACTAGCCGAATCTCGTAGAAAGTACGAGTTCGATATTAATACTTGGAAAAGTAATGAGGAAAACTTGCGAGCAGAATTACAAGATACTGCGCGCCAGCTTGATGACGTGCGTGATTATCATTCGTTGAAAAAAGTTCAAGAAAAGCTTGAAAGTGAGAGGAATGAACTGCTAAGGATAAATCGCGAACTTCAAACTCAACGTGAACAAGATTCGATTCAGATTAGGAACATGAACAATGAAGTTGAAAAACTGAAGAAGGAATGTAATGAAATGCAGCTAGCTCGTAATCTTGAAAACGAGACAATTCAGACAATCCAAAACGAACTCGCTGCTCATCGTACTTGTAAGAAGTCTTTAGAAAACAGAGTCAGTGAATTAAGTAAAATTCGCCAGGAGCTAGAAAAAGAAGTTGCGGAACTTGTTGAGTTACGTCCTCGTATTAAGGAATTGGAGAAACAAGCCTCTGACCTTGAACGTTCCTGTTTGAAAATGAAGGAGTTAGAAACTCACTCAGTTGAACTGGATCATTATCGACGTCGTACTCATGAATTAGAAACAGAGATTAAAAACCTTCGTCAACACGGTAGAGATTCCGAGAATCATGCAAACCAAATTGAGAATTTACAGCAAATGTGTCATGATCTTGAAGAAAAGTTTGACAATACAAATTCTGAGGTTATTCAATTACGACACAATAATAGTGAATTGAAAAAAGAAGCGTCCGCAAAAGCCGAGGAAGTTAAACTACGTACTTCGGAATTGAATCAAGCTCGTGGAATAAACCAGAGTTTGCAAAATAGGACAATTGAAATTGTCAACGAATTATCAGATTTAAGGATGCGATTGCGTGAGATCGAAGCTGAAAAGAATCGATTACAGATGAATGCTGCTAGTACATCAACAATTTCATATAATTCTCCCATGCATACCCCTCGTATTACGAATAGTGACAACATCTTGGATGAGCGTCGTATTTCCCGAGATCAAATGCTTTACAGCAACCCATCAATTCCAAATAATTTAAATAATTTCGAATCGTCCAACTATAATCGTATCAAGCCACAAAACACTCCAAACACTTATTCACAACAAACATTCAGTCCTCTTAATAATAACATGTCTTCACAAAGTTTACAAAGTTCACAGCCTATGCAAATAATGACATCAGGCATTAACCTTCAACATTCACAAGCGTCTCAATATTCTCCTAATCATTTTTCATCTACTAATCATCTTCAATACAATCAACCACCACAAGAAGTTCAATCAGTCGTACCACTTCAACAATTTTCTCACATACCACCAGTTGTTCAATTGCCACACTCTCACCATCAACTTCATTCTGCGCAACAACAAAAGATGACACAACAGATGCAGACTCATTCTCATCTTCCACCATTAATGACAATGCAGTCGTATTCAACAAATGTATCGGCCCTTCCTTCACCAACGACATCACAACAAGGTTCTCAGTCACATCCAACGCAACAAAAAAATGGTAAAGCGCACAGCCGCAATAGCTCAAACAACCTTGGAAATAATTATCCTAAACAAAGTAAGCAAAAGAGTAACAGGAAGAAACAAAAGAATGCGTCCGGTAGCCAGCACAAAGGTGTTAACGATACTGTTGCAAATAATGCAAATAATGCCAATAATCCTCAAACAAATGCCACAGATTCCAATGCTTTAAGAAATCCATGGAATAAATCTGAATTGAACAATGGTATCTGGTGGGAACATAACAAAACTGATTAGTATTTTATCAATTAATTATAATAATATGTAAGTTAGTTAAGGTGATGGTAATTATCACCAATTAATTTATTTTTCTTTCTGTGAAATAATGAAATATATATGTGTATTTTTATATATATATAATCTAGATATTTTTAAATGATAACGTGTAAAAATTTGTATTGTAAGTCATCATTGGAATAAATTTAATTTTTAAAAATTTTATAAAGAAATAAATAACCAGGTTTTATCCTTAAAATAAAGTCGTATTTAAAATGTTTTTTTGTTAATTGGGCAGAATTATGATAATCCTGGCCGATAAGACAAAACGATCGTCCGTAAAATATCTCGGGATCTTTTTTTTTTTTTTTTTTTTTTTTTTTTTTTTCTTTCCCTCTTTGTACTTACTTTTTTATAAAATCATGAATATATTAACACGTGCGGAAGAAGAAGAATTACTAAAGAAATTTAAAATGAATGCAAGAACAAATTGTGCATCATTGATTCAAGGTAAATATTTATTTATTTTTATTTTATTTTATTTTTATTGTTATAAACTACCCAAATTCTTACCGTTATAAAAGAATTTGTTGATTGTACCACAGGAAGAGTTGTTTCGGTTGCGTGGGCTTGTAGAAGCCAACTAAAAGCCATGAACAATTGTTTAAATAAATTGTGAGGGTTCCTATTTATTTCATGTTGCTAAATGTCTATATTGTTGCATACTAAACTATCATCATATTTTATTGGATATATTGATTGTGTTTAGTACTACACAAGAAGAACTAGATAAACTGAGATTAGAATATATTAAACAAAAAAGACAAAAAGCTTAAATAAATGAAATTTTCGTAATATCAAATAATTTAGTTTTTTACAATCAAGGCAATTTATTTTATTAAGATTAAATTAACAGAAAGCGATACCCGATCGCTTTTTTTTTTTTTAAAAAAAAAAAAAAAAAAAAAAGTTTCTGTTCTTTCTACAGTTACCTTATTTGATAGGAAAAAAGATAGAAGAGATGAAGACTAAATATAATACAATAATAATAAATCATATATATGTATGAATATACACATATAGAACTGCTAAAAATTACAAATAAATAAGACGAGAGAATTCCAACCTAAAGTGCATTATTAAATAATGATTATTAATGAATTAAATTATCTAGGCATATGAGTCACTTCTAATTTTTCAAAATGTTTTCTTGCCACACTAATGTTCATTTGGGTTGCAGCAGATTCTAAATGAAGTTCAAAAAGCTGATTAAAAACAAATTTCAATTAAAGAAAATTTTCCTTTATAGTACATACCAACAGATGAATCAGACATGATAACCATGACATATGTGTTGGCAGTCAAAACGTCAAAGAATGCGGCAAAATTTGCCTGTCGAATCTCCATGCTTTTAAATTGAGCTTGGAATTTACTATAGAAACGAGAGAGTCAACATTCAAGTTTCTAATATTCAATGGAAATAATGGAAATTTAAATTTTCTTATTATGAGTAACTCACCCACAACTCAACTTAAACTGTTTCATATAATTACTGATTTTCTCAAACCTATGAACATCTGAATGTTCGATTCTAGTTGAATGAGAAATCACTAGAAATGTGGTTCGCTCAAATAATACAACTTCATCCGCTTCACATATAGTAGCAAAGTTTTGAAGATGAGACTCGAGCTGTCTCACATTTGGAATTAAGGAATGTACTATTGAAGACCACGCCTAAAATAGAGAAAATCATGTGTTAATCATCATGCATACCATAATAATAGCTAGTCGTCATTCGACTTACTTTATAAAGAGTCTCATCCCATATGGATGTAGCAAATGCTGTAATTTTTAGAGGCTCAGAGCGTGTTTTCAATTCATTTAATCGCTCAGTAAATATCTATGAGAAAATCATAAATTAAGCTTATCCTATTCTCCAACAAATCATCATTTAAATATTTGCTTACTTTATTCCTCAGCTCTTCTTGTACTAGATCCATTTTATGTATTAAACAAAAGATCTTTGCATCCTTTGAATTTGCCAGTATTGCTTCAAGACAATCCTGGTAATAATGCATATCTCTTTCTATTTCACGCGATTCTACATCAAATACATAAATAAGGACTTCTACATTACGAAAAATATGATCTCGCTGAGCCGCAAAATAATTTTCCATAAATGTCTCTTGGCTTTCAAAAAAAGTACCATGTCAATTTATTAACTAATAAAATAAAGAATAAAAAAAAAAAAAAAAAAAAAAAAAAAAAAAAATGTTGCAAGATATGAAAGGATAGTTAGTTTATGGTTAATATAATAAACATACCCTCCACAGTCCCAAAGGTTTAGAACCAAGTTACCAAGAAAACGTACACGAGAGTTCTCGACATCGACTTTTGTGTCGTAATAAAAACGTTAGCAAAATAAGGAATGAAATTTGAAAAGTATTAGAACAAAAAATTTGTATTTACTCAACTTGTTGCACCCAACCGTCGTGTATCTCTTGCGACATAGTTGTGGAAGATAATACTACGCATAGAAGTCTTGCCAGACCCACTTTTTCCCATTAAAAGTACCTATTAGTCCAAAAAAGGCTACATTATTATTCACTTTTTCATTTCTTTATATAAATTATGGTGTTTGTTAATATAAAACATGAAAAAAAAAAATTCAATTTCTTTTCTTTTCAAACCTTCTTGTTCATTGTAATGATATTTTCTTTGTTTCTGATCAAAGATGTTCAAGATGAAAAGATGGTCACTCGATAGTCCTTATAAGTTGATTTGTCATTGTACAAAATATCTAATAGCTTAGTTAAGAAGGTAAGTGTAATTATGCATTTATGCACTATTATAACATTTTATTTCATGTATGACGAGATATTATTCATAACGATGTCCATTTTGGCTGGATTGATTCTGAATAACATTCCCTGAAGGTCTTTTCTTAGATTTTGAGAATTAACTAAAATTAAAGATCTGATTTTCCTTTTCAACTTTTCCATAAAAAATTTTTTTTTGAATTAATATTAAATCTGAACTTATTTTTACTAAAAAAAATAATATTTAGCTTATAAAGTAAATAAAAGATTTTAATAAACCTAATAAAAAAATAAAAAGTAAACTTTTTATATTATAAAATTACAAATTAATCTAAAATAAACAGATTCTAAAATTTTTATTAAATTTATTTTTGATATTTTATAATAAATATTATCTCTTAGATTGTAAATGTTTGCAACAAAATTTACCTGCTTATTTACTATAAATTACCTTTTAATTATGAAAAATTAAAATATTTAAAAAATTAATTTTATAAATATATATAATAAATAATCTAAAGTTACTTATAAATTAAAAATTTGTAATTTTTAAAAATTTTGTCATTGACTTTTGATAATCTTATTAACATTTACTTTTAAAATATTAATCATAATAGAATATTATAAAATTTATCATGAAGACTAATTATTTTAATTTTTAATGATTTTTATTAAGAAATTTATAATTTTTATTAATAGTAAAGTAATTTAATTAGTTAACAAACATATAAATTTTAAAGAAATTTTTAATAAATTTTTTAAAACTTTAATTTTAAAAATTGAATTATTTAAAAACTTCTTAATAAATTTAAAAAAATTTTTCTAATAAAGTTAATAAAAAATATATATTAAATTATATTTTTTATATACTTATTATATTATTAAAATTATTATATTAAAAATTTTATATTTTTTTAAGTTTACAAACAAATTTACCTGCTAAATAATTTAAGGAATAAACTATTATAATTATTATAAATATTAAATTTTTAAAATTTAATATAGCAAAAAGAAACCTTTTAGAATAAAATTTAATTAATATATTAAGAAATAATCTAATTATAACTTCAAACAAATTTTTAATATATATTACTAATATTAATTCTTGATTCTAAATTAATACATGCTCAATTTTAATCATTTAACATCTTAAAATGCTACTTGCTACTTTTTATAACTTAAGTTATCAAGAAATATATTATTTATATAATCTTTAGTATCCAATTTTAATTTATTTTAATATATCAAAATTTTATTTTATATAGGTTAACATTAAAAAGCATTAAGAATATAAAGAATATAAGGTTTTGAAATATTTTAATATGTCTTTACAATTTTAAATTACATATCATTATTTTATAATATTTTAAAATAAATTCTAAGAGCGATTTTTCATAAAATACTAAGACAAAAAAATTTAACTAAAAATTTTAATATACTATATGAAAATTTTAACCAAAAATTCTATAATAAGTTCATACTTTAGCAATTTTTTAGATCATTTATACTATATGATATATAAGCATACAATTTAAAGATATTTCTTTAAAACAAAAAATTCAACTAAAAATTTAATATACTTAAAAGTATAATTAAAATTTGTTAATTAATTTAAGTTCTTTAAAGTTTTATTATATAATATCTGATAATATTAAATTATATAATATCTTTTAATATATAATTAATATAATTTAAAAATTAGTATACTTATTATAAATAGAATATAAAATTATATTTTGATGCTAATTAATTTTGATATCAAAATTAATTATAATAATTTAACATTTATTATAAATTATTAATAAAATAATTACATTTGTTAAAATACAATTTAATTAGTAATTTGTTAATTCATGTTGAGATATATATATTAAATATATATTTTAGCTTTTTAATAAAAATAATATTCTTCAAAATACATGTAAAGCTTATCACAAACCTTACTAAAGTTATAAAAATATAAATAAGAATATTTATTAATTATTTTTAAAATATAAAAATTAATTAATTAATAAAAAAATTTTATTAAAAAAATATATATATTAGTATTTTATATAATAATTAATTAAGATTCAGTAAATAATATAGCTAAAGTTATAATTATTAAGTTTATTTTTTAAAAAATTAAAAAACCTATATTTAATGTAATCAAATAAGTATTTATTATAAAAAATAAAAGAATAGTAAATTTATAAAAAGCTATAAAAATAAATAATTAATTTTTGATAAGTAAAAGATTTAAAAAAATATATCTTAAATATAGATCCCTGCTAAAAGTCTCTGAACGTTTTTTGATTCAATATAAAACTTAAATTTTTAAGTTTTATTAAAAAAGATTTATTCATATATTTATTAAAGTATGATATGCTTCAAATTTAGTATTAAATAATTAGTATTTGATCAGGTCTCCATTTGCTTTAATTATAATCTGAATTCACTGTAACATATTATTGACCAAATTTTTGATAGTTTTTATTAGAATTTGATTCCATGTTCTTATAACATATCGTTTGAATTGAGTAAGATTAAAAGGCAAATTTTTTTTTTACAGATGCTTTTCTTGACTTCAATTCATAGATTCTCAATAGGATTAAGATCTGAACTTTGAGCAAATAATGAAAGTACACATAAACTATTTTTTGTATAAAACTTCTTTACAAGTTTCATTTTGTGAAGGTAAGCATTATCCTCTTGAAATATGCTATTATGGTTTAGAAATGCACATCTCATAGTTAGTATAACACATTTGTAAAGAATGATAACATATATAGTATCAGTGACTGTTTTTAATAATGGAACAATCAGTTCTAAGTCTTGTCTCGAAAAGCAGCCTCAAAATATCCAGCTAGGACTATATTTCACTGTGACAGAAACACAAAAAATGTTCTATTTTTCATGAGATTCATGCTATACTTAACTATAATAACTTTATTGGAATTATGAAAAGATTGATTCGTTACTTCACATGACTTTTAACCAATCATTTTTTGTTCAACTTCAGTATTTTAAACACTATGCAAGGCATACCTCAATATTTTTAGTATAATTAAAGACTTTCGTCAAGCAAAATAATTGTTTAACCTAACTGTATAAATTGCTTAACTGATAGTCTGAGTTGAAATATCTTAGTTGATCTTTTTTTACCAGAGTTGTTGAACTTCTCTAATGCATAAGTAATGATTTTTTTCTTTATCATTGATGACAACTCATTTAAACTACTTTTATTACAAATCTTTAATTAAAGGTGGTTGATCAGAATGAAGCTTAGAATTAATAGTTCTGGTATTATCTATTTTTTTTAAAATATCAAAAACTGTTGATAATCCACAACTGATAGTTATAATAATAATTCAGTAATTATCATCATATTGGCAGTAAAAAATTATACCTCTGCATTATTCTGTTGTTAATTCCTTAGACATTTTCATTATTTTAGGAAGATTAAGTTTATTTTGATTAAAAATCAAAATAAACAAATCAAACACACATTTATTTGGTTTAATTCAAGTAAACAAAGGTCTGAACATCATATAACTGAAGTATTATGCAGTCACATGACTTAATCAATATGAAATAGCCTCTAAAAGATAGTGTTTAAAGACTTTTAGCAGGGATCTGTAATGTAAAAAGAATATTCTAATGAAGACAAATATTCAATAATTATAAATAATTATAAGTTTTATATGAAAAAGATATAAAAATATTTAATATTATTATAAAATTATACAATTTATATTATAAATTAGTTAAACATTATTTTATTATAAAGAAATAATTGATAAAAAAGTAGAAAATTTCTTTAATTCTTAAAAACCATTGAAAAAAATATAAATCATTTATAATAACTATAAATACTTTCTTATAAAAGATCTTTTCAAATAATTACTTTTATTATTTTTTAACTAATATAGAATAGATTAATTTTTATACTAAAGATCATAAATATGATAAATCTGAGAAAACTAATTTATATCAGTAATTCTTCTTTTAGTAAAATCATGTTTTAGTTTATTAAGCTTAAGAAAATATCTCATTAAATTATAATAGATTAATTAAAATTCATCAAATTTAATAAGTACTTTATACAGTAGCAGTCATAAGTATCTGACTGCTTGAGATCGTCTAAAATTATTATATAACTACCCCTTAAATTTTCCAGAAATATAATGTAACACAATACATGATCACCTGTAAATTTATAAGTGTCAATGATACAAAAAAA
>CAJVPP010000215.1:0-40055 GCA_910592005.1 Funneliformis mosseae | reverse complement strand
TGACAATAATAACAGAGCTAACAGATATGCTAATTATATTAAATATGTTATAAATGATAATAATAATATAAATAATAAAAATATAATAAATATCAAGTATGTCCTTTTTGATAGATGAGGCAGATTTGGCAGATTTGTCTTATGCGACTGTCCTATTAGTTTCTGTCGGTTTCAACGTATTATATGTTCACTGACATCAAGGTTGGGATCTTTTTCTTTCAATTTTGCCTTAAGTTCATCTGCTGAAGTAAAATGATTATGTTGCAGAATTTTTTCAATATGGTGACATTGATTTAAAGCCAATTTTCTTGGACAGCCAGAAGAGCGACCAATAGAAATATTGCCAGTTTTATTTAATAAACTTACATATCATTCACATATGTATAAAAAAATGCACAATCGATTAGAAATTTCTTTTGCACTATGCACTTTTTGATCCTAAAGTAACTTAACAGAATTTCTTTGTATTTTTAAAGAACTTGGCATAGTTTCAAAAAGGAAATCAAAATAAAAATAAATAACAAACCTTATTTTTTAACTTAACTTTTTAATTTAGGTTCCAATATCTGATTTGGATATATAAATCAATGTTTAAATCTAGAAAGTAATAAAACTGCAGACTAAAATAGATGTGGTCTTTCACTATTATTCTTTTCGTCAGAGACTGTAGGTGGCTATTGTGTCCATATTGTTAAATTCACCTGAAAATTAAATCTATACATTACTTCTAGTAATAATTCAATTGAATAATATTGTAATAGTATAATGCAGTCTATTATCACTATAGCCATGTAAAATACTTAAATCTTAATGTAGTATCTAATTTACTAATTATTGGTTAACCACTTTTTTACTTATGTAAGGGTCTTTGAATTTTAAGATATAAGACAGTATCCATTATAAATCTATTAATGAAAGCTAAATTTTTATCAATCCTTAGCTTCATTTGTATTTACATATTCTTAAAAATCTAATATTTAGATATGATCAATGCTGATCAACATATTAATCGACCAGTTATAAATACATATTAATATATATGTTCATATATTTAGTTATATATAAAATTTATAGAAAAATCACCTAGATTTATGCAGCTAAGACTTGAACTTTTGGCTATTGCAATATAATCCACAATAGGAGCTTAATTATTACTAATTAAACTAAGAACATCAATTCCTTTTATGATCTTTTACATAGTTTTTTTTTAAAGTATGATAGTTCTACAAGATCTTTATTATGATAAAAGTAAAATATAAAATAAAATACAAATCAAAAGAAATTATAACAATCTCATAAAAATCTAATCTAAGAATAACCTATAAAAGACTGACCCTACACTCCTTTAAAATTAAGACTTAATATATAATCTTTTATAATAAAAATTCTATCTTATTTATATAAAATTAATATAAATTATTTCTATAAATCCTATAATTTCTTAGTTTTTCTAATTTGTAATTTCTGTATTTTCCTATTTTTCTTTTAACATTTCTGTAATTTCTTAATTTTTTTTCTGTAATTTTCATAAAGTCTTTTCTAAGTTTTTAGTAATTATTATTATTTTCTAATGTTTTTAATATTTTTGTTATTTCTATTTTAATTAATCTGTTAATTCTATCATTTTTAATCTAGATATTTTATTATTTTTAATTTAATATGATGATATCATATTTCCTTTTTGAAAATTTTTTTGTTTATCTCAATTTAAAAGTTATTTGATTTTTGATAAGTAATTTATCCCTTTTCTTTAGCAATTAATTTATCTATTTTCTTCAATAAGTAATTTATCCTTTGGATAATAGTTTATCCATATTCTGTAATTTAATTTTTGGTTAAATATTTATTTATTATAAATCTTTATTAATTGAATTTTTTTGGATTCTTTTTTTAAAATATCATATGATAATATTTTTGTGAATTCTTAACTCTACAATGTAAAGATATAAGAATTAAAAGTTTATTCATAGAAATTTTTATAATTAATATATATATTAAATAAATCAAAAATAGATGCAAAGAACATATTGTTATGTTAGTTTTTATAACTTCAAATAAAATCTTAAAAGGGTAAATAAAACTAAGACAATTATTTAAGGAATCATAAGTGAAGATTCACAATAACGTCAAAGAATTATTTTTAATATAAATACGTGAGATAAATACAAAATAAATACAAGGATAACTTAAAGATATTTCAGAGATTACACTTCAGAGACTCTAAGTTAATACAGCAAATCAATACAATATCATATAAGAAGTTCACTAATTAAAAGGATTACACGAATACAAAGGGTTACAAATAATTTATAACAGTTTTAATGGGTTTACAAAAGATAAGTTTAATACGTAATTAATTATACTTCTTTATTAATATAATATATAAGTTCGGTACCTAAAAGATTGATATTTCGTCAGTGCTGAGACTCAAAGAAAATACAGAGATATTTATACATGTTGTATAAATAATAAAATAAACTAAACTAAATATATCAAAGAAAATAAAGTTACCATTTCACCAGGCAATAAAGTTGCTGTATCAATAAAATTATCAGATCTGCAGGCAACTAAATAGATATCTATGAACTACATAATTATCAAAGGCAATAAACTTAATATCTAAGGATTTACATAATTGAACGATGGCAATAAAATGAACAAAATGATCTTTATAGAAGATCTATATGACAATAAAGTTGACTTCCTATTCTACCAATTAAATCTATTTAAAATTTTACCTGTCACATTTCCCTCTTCTTAGATTTGAGCTCCATTGAAGAATTTTTCTTTCTTCTTTTAATTCTCTTAGATAAGGCTGTAAGAGTAATTCCTAGTTCTTAAGCATATTTCTTTTGCATTTTTCTTTTTCACAAGAGTTCTTCAGGAATTTTATTTTTTACAGATTCTTCCTCTTAGTAGATTTTGTCCATTAAATCTATCAATTTGTCTGACTTGGTCTTTTTCCAGAGGTCGATAATTATCAAAAGTAACTTAATGTCATTTTCTATTAACACATTATTAGCCTTCTCAATGTTTTCACTATCATGTTGGTATTTTCTTACAAATGACTCATTTGTTGAAAATTTTCAAATATTTTCAGGAAAATTAAAGTTCAAAGTCTAATCAGCATCCTTTTATATTTCTAGTTTGTTTAATTAAACATAAATCACAGGGTTCTAATTTTGCCAATCGTGATAGATTTTCAGTAAACTTGTATTGATTGGTGCCTTAAGAATTTATCCTTTAGTAGATCTTAATTTGTATGCTCTATTGAGTAGTATATTATAGATATAGAATAGTCCTTTCCATTTTTCTTCTAATTTTCCAGTCCAAGTTTTCTCTTTGATAGCGTTGTATAAAAGAACTTTATCTCCAATTTTAAATTCAATTGGTCACTTGATTTTGAGTCGTATCACTTTTTTTGCTTTTCTTGTATCTTTATCATATTTTCTATTGCTTGTTGCTTATTTTCTTCTAAGTTTTCCAAATTTATTTCCAAAGTTTCATTTTCAAGAACAGTAATTAGTAATTTCGCTTTTCTTCTATAGATCAAGTAAAATAGTGTGAACTTCGTAGTAGAATTTTTTGCAGTTTAATATACAAATAAAACAGAATTTATAGTGCTGTCTCATTCTTGTAAATTCTTTGTTACTTTCGCTATAGATTCACATAATGTCTTATTGAATCGTTCAATTAATCCATTAGTTTGAAGATGGTATAGCGTTAATAATAGATATATAATTTTGAACTTATTCATTAAACCTTCTACTACTTATTTCTAAAATGTGTTTCTCAGTTAGATAGTATATAATTTGAACATTTATGTCAGCAAATTATATTTTCATAAATAAATTCTACAACTGTTTTTGCATCATTTGCTGGAATCGCACTTGCTTCAGGCCATTTGGTTAAATAATCTGTAGCTACAATTATATAAAGATTTCTTTTGTTGATCAATGGTAATGATCCTACAAAATCTATTCCTATTTTCTCAAAGGGCTTTCCTACTAGCATTGGATGTAAGAGAGTACTGTTTTTCGTGGGCTTCCCTTTTCTTTAGTAAGAGTCGCAAGCTTTAATGTAATTTCTAATATCTTTAAATATTTGCGACTAAAAATAATTTTCTCTAATCTTTTCAAAGACTTTTTCTATTTCTAAGTATCTACTGGTAGGATGATTATGTGTTGTAAAGAGTATCATTTCTATTTCATTTGTTTTTAATGCTTTAAGATAGCTTACAGAATTTCTCTTATTTCTTTTATAAAGTTGATTTTCTAAAATAATAAATGTTTTGATTGTCTAATAATTTGTTCAGCTAATTTCTTATTATTTGGTAAATTTGATATAATTAAATAATGTTTAAGTTGATTATCAATTTTCTTCCATTTTAAAAATTGAGCTGTCAATCATAATGTTAACACTTTCGCTATCACTCTATTATTTTGTTAATAATAGGATAAAATTATTGGAGCATGACGAACAATTATGCATAAGCATTTTCTTGTTGAACAAGTAAAGGTTCAGTCCACCATAAGTCATTAGTTAAATAATTAGGGTTCATGTCAGGATGAATTTTGCCACGTTCGAATCCAATAATACAGTCATGAAGAATGATTCCATAAGGTAAGTTTCGTTTGCATGCCTTGCAGTACGTGTGAATGTGATGGTTTTCAATATCACAAAAGTCAGTGCATTTAGAGCCTCCCTTGGTAATTGGTTGATTTGCAATTACTTATTGATTTTAATATTTTCTTTGTAAATTTTGATCATTTCATCTTTTGGGCATTAATATCTAATAGTATTCAATGAGTGATTTTCAAATTGATTTATCAATTCTTGCTCGAAGTAAGCTTCAATATCATTTTCTCCTATGCTATTTTCTGGTGAAGAGATATGCCATTGGATTTCCTTTTCTGGCTTGTCAAAGCTTTCATCGGTTTATACAGAAATCATGTAAGTTTTCACAATTTCGTCAGAATCTTCATTATTATCAAGATCAATTCTGGATAAAGCGTCAGCATTTGCATTATTTTTTCCTGAGCGATATTGAACTTGAAATATATATTGCTGAAAATTTAGTAACCATCTAGCTCTTTTAGTTCAATTTTTCACAGTTGAAGTTTGTAACCATTTCAATGCTGCATTATCAGTTACTAAGATAAAGTGTTTTAAGGAAATGTAGTGATGAAAGTATTCAACTGCCCAATTTATTGCTAAACATTCTAATTCTTGAGCACTACTTATATAAGCAATTACTTTCTCATTTTCTTGGTCATCCTTTTGTGTTAGCACAGCTCCTAGTCTAATTCCTGAGACGTCAGTGAAGAGATAAAACATTTTATCAATATCTGAATATCCTAATATTGGAGCTTGTATCAGTTTTCCTTTCAAGGTTTCAAATGCATTTTGACATTCATTGGTTCAATCATATTCAACTCCTTTCTTTGTTAAGTTATTTAAAGATTTAGCAATTTTTGAGAAATCTTTGATAAATTTTTGATAATATAATGCCAATTCAAGAAATCTTTTAATTTGTCTCACATTCCTTGGCATAGAAAATTCTTGAACTTTCTCTATTTTCTGAGGGTCTGGTAAGATTCTATATTCAATAATTTTATGTCCTAAGAATTGTAATTCTTTTTTGAACATTTCACATTTTTTTTTGTTTAATGCAAGATTTGCTTTCCTCAGTTTATGAAAGAGCATTTAAAAGTGTTCATAATGTTCTTCAAAACTGTTCAAATAAATGATAACATCATCAATGAAGACTGCTACAAATCAGTCAATGTATTCTTCTAATACTTTATTCATCATTTTCTGAAAGGTTGCTGAAGCATTACACAAACCAAAAGGCATAACATTAAATTCATAATGTCTTCCTTTAATCATGAATGCAGTTTTTTCTCTATCCTTAGGATTCATTTCAATTTGCCAAAATTCATTGGCTAGATCAAATGTTAAAAACGATTTTGCTTCGTTTAAGTTTTCTAAAATTTCATCAATTCTAAGTAAGAGTAAGCATTTTCTTTCGTGAGTTTATTGAGTCCTCTATAATTAATGAATAGTCTTTTCTTTCCATTTGCTTTCTTCACAAGAATTGCAGGTGATGCCCATGGACTATTAGATGCTTGAATAATTCCTTCACATAACATCTTCTTAATTTCTTCATTGATAAATTCTTGTTCTTCCTTTATCATTTGATAATAATTTCTCTTAATTGGGTAAGTATTTCTTGTATCAATTTTATGTTGAGCTACATTGGTTCTTCCAACTCTGGTTAATTGTCCAGTTTCAGAGATGTTGGTAATGAATCTGTCTTTATTTTCTTTTATTAGAACGTCAATTTCTTTTTGTTACTTTGGAGTCACAACTTCCTCTTTCACAGTTTCTGCTTGCATAGTTTTTGCAAGACTATTAGGCAAGTTATTCCATACAATTCGATCCAATATTTTATTAATAAATGTTGTGTAGGTTGGGGTAGTTTTTCCTTGCTTAGCTATCTCTTCATATTTCAAAAAACTGAGATGAATCCAAGGTTCATTTTTATCTTCTTCAGTTTGTTCCAATCTAGTTTCTTTAAAAATTTTTGTAGCATAAACATTGCAATTAAATTCTGGATCATTGAATAGATATTCTATATCTTCTTCCTTGATTTTTACTCCAGTTTCTTCTTCAGTTTCTCGTACTGCTACTTTTATTGGGTTCTCATTTCCTTCTATCTTTCCTCTAGGAGATTGCCACATTCCATACATGACTTCTTCTTTTCTAATTAAAAGAAATATACCATCTTTATCATACAAAATATTAAGCACATATTTGGGATGATTAACTTTCTCTTTGTATGTTTCTACTTCGTTAGCTCAAGATTGAATTGAGTCTTTCTTTCAGGTTTAATTCCAAAGGTCAGTATCTTTTTCTTGTTCTTCAATTTCAATGATGTAGCTATCTATTTCTTCTTCATCATCGTATTCTAATCCTTATTCAATCATTTCATCAAGTTCATCCTCAATAGTTACAGCTCAAATTCTTTTTCTAACTACATATTGTACTGGGACTATAGCTTATCCAATTCAGAGGTAAGGATCATTTTATTATTCTTAAAGTTAACATTAATTTTGTTTTTCTTGCACCAATCGATTCCTAATAATAAGGTTTGATCAGTCAAATCAATAACTTGAAATGTCATTTTAATGAGAATTCCTTGAATAATTAATGGCATATTTTTAATTATTCCTAGTGCTCTTTCTCTCTGTTCATTTGCGGTAATAATGGTTATTTATGAAAGTTCATCGATATCTAGTTTAAGTTTCTTCATCAATTTGTGTATCATGATACTTACTGCAGCTCTTATATCAATAATAACAGTTACAGGATTTTTCTTAATTTTAACATGATATCTCAATACCATAGTTTATTTCTCTTCTTCTGAAATGCTGGTAAATGCTGCATTTCCTTCTAATTTAAGTCTTCTCATTCCTTAAAGGAGTTTTTGTTGCTGCAATCTAAATTGCATCATTTGTCTTATATTAACATTAGCTTTAATATTTACAAGGTAATCCAAATGTTATAAGATTCAATATTATCTAAAAGTAATGGTCCTCTAGGTATTCTCTTTCTAGGCTTAGTAGTATTATCTACCACTGTTTAGGATGTCTGTTCAATTATCTCCATTAGTTCATTAATTGTTTGAGATTGAGTTCATCTGGTATTAGTTTCTCTTTGTGATTAGATCTTTTTCTCTTAATTGCTGAAAAGATTTCTTATTCAAGCATGTTTACTTCCTTTTTATTTTGGTTACTATTTCTGGTTCTTTAATTATCTTGAGGTAAAACTTTTTCTGAGAGACATCGTCTGGCTATATGACCTTTTCTTCACATCTGAAACAGATTAACTCTTTTCTTGGTTTACCTTCAGGATTGTAACTCTTTCATTCAGCTGGATTAGTAATTAATGTAACTATAATGTTTACTTGATTCAAAGCTATTTGTTCAAGTTGTTTAGACAATATTTCAATATTGTCTTCAACTTTTGGCTTGCTAAAATTGTGTTTTTTTACATAATATTTTTCAGCTTCAACAGTTTTAGCTTGAGTAATAGTGATATCTAAATCAGCTGAATTTTGAATTGCTACTAAGGTTGCTAATTCCTTATTTAATCCACTCAAGAACATTCGTACTTTAAAGGCATTTGAAATTCCTCCTGCATCTACTCTATTTGCTAACTTCTTAAATTTAGATGCATAGGTTTCAACTTTTTCATTTTTTTGTTTCAGATTCATTAGTTTATATTACCATTTATATAATTTTCTTGCGATGAGAAGCGTATTAAGAATCTTTCTTTAAATCCTGTATTTACATTTCCATCCTATCTGTTAATTGTATTGCTTACTAGATTATACCAGTCAGCTGCTTCTTCCCTTAACATTCTTGCTGCAATTACTACTCTTCTATTGTCTTGTCATCCATTAGTTTCTTTTGCTCTTAAGAATATTTCAATCCATTTTTAAGCGTCTTCACAATTTTTTCTATAGAAAGGATCAACTTTTACAATAGAACTTCCTGCTGCAGGTGGTACTGGAATATTAATACAATTAAATCCATATGTCATACTAGTTGTAATTTATGTTATCAATACATTGAGTTGGTCTGCTATTATAGCCATGTTTGCAAGATTTGGTAGAGGAGTTTTTCCATAAATAAAGTGGTTAGTGTTATGTGAGGTGATAAGAATATGTTAAAATATTACTTCTGGTTCAAAGTAACACATGAATCTAAGGCTGAATACTAAAGATATTGTTGCTTTTGTTGCTTATTCAGTGTCAAGACTATGAGGATTATTAACGTTATGACAGGTGAAATTATAGATATATTTAATTAGTAGAATATGAAGTCAATTTTATTGCTATGTAAATCTTCTATGAAGATCATTTTGTCCATTTTATTGCCATCAATCAATTATGTAAATCCTTAGATATCAATTTTATTGCCTTTGATAATCATGTAGATCATAGATGTCTATTTAGTTGCCTGCAGATCTGGCAATTTTATTAACACGGTAACTTTATTACTTAGTGAAATGGCAACTTTATTTTCTTTGACATATTTAGTTTAGTTTATTTTATTATTTATTCAATATGTATAAATATCTCTGTATTTTTTTTGAGTCTTAGCACTGATGAGATATCAATCTTTTAGATACTGAACTTATTTATTATAAAGAAGTATAATTAATCAAGTATAAAACTTATCCTTCGTAAACCCATTAAAACTGTTATAAATTATTCGTGACTCTTTGCATTTGTGCAATCCCTTTCATTAGTGAACTTCTTATATAATATTGTATTGATTTACTGTATTGATTTGGAGTCTCTAAAGCGTAATCTCTGAAATATCTTTAAGTTATTTTTGTGTTTATTTTGTGTCTATCTCACATGTGTTATACTGAGAATAATTCTTTGATATTATTGTGAATCCTCACCCGTGATTCTTTGAGTAATTATCTTAGTTTTATTTACTCTTTTAGGATTTTATTTGAAGTTACGAAACCAATGTAACAATGTCAAAATACTGTCCTATTTCTTCAAAATATTGTTTACTTAGAGATGAATATGTATATGCACGATATTGTTGGTGAATCCACTGATAGAATCTTTGAAATTAAATACTTAGATTTTCAGATTGTCAATGACAAATTCTGCAAGACTTATCAAAGGATTTTATAAGATGTATTCATCCTAAATATTTGAAGTGGTTATACTGAAATATTAGAACAGGACCTAGTAAGACCTATAGCAGACTGATGATTACTATAATGACTTGTTGCCTCTTTAACATCTTTTGCATCTAGCTTATCAACCTTACTCTCTAATTTACCTCCAGTTGAAACTGAAACAATGGCTACAGGGAAAGAAATGAGAGCTATTTTTCGAGAGATTTTTGAAACTGATGGATAACACTTGATAGATATCAGTGAATGACTTTGCAGAACCTAAAATGGAGAAAGATCCACTATTAAAATCAACTATTTTTCAGGAGCTGAAAATGAAGACCCTGTAGAGTGGCTCACTGCATTTGAAAGAGCTGCAATTACTAATAGATAGACCACTAAAGCACAAAAGAAGGCTCTTGCTGGAGGACATCTTAAGAGTACAGCAGCCAACTGGTTTGATAGTACTACCACTGTTATGGGAGACAATTGGAACACTGGAACAAATAGTGGTCAAAATTTCATGGATTTATTTGAAATTCGCTTTATCAGTGAAACTAAGAAAAATCAATGGTACCAGAAATTAACTTCTCTATGACAACAAACTGATGAATCTGTTAATTCCTATGCTAATAAATTCAAGAAACTAGTGACTTGCGTAGGATTAACAGATGAGGTATAGAAGAAAAGGATGTTTCTTATAGGATTTAATCCTGCTTATACTCTATTAGTCTACTCACAAAATCCAGTTAATTTGGATGCTACTGTAAACTCTATGCAGATTATTGAAATTGGATATAATTTTGCTTCTAGAAAAGCCCTAAGAATATCAGCATTACTACAGTTTCTACCCTAAAAATGTGGTTACCAATATTAAAGTGGATAAGCTCATAAAAAAATTAGAATAACTATCTATCAATTATGCTAATTTGACAACTGCTTTATTAGCTCAACTTCAACAACCCTCAAGAAGACGAACAGAGTGAACTTATAATGATGCTCCTAGGAGACCCAAATAAAATACATCTTCTATGGCTTGCTACAATTGTAACAGAGAAAGACATATAGCTAGGAACTGCCTCTATCCTTGTTAGCAACTAAGAAGGACTGATAGAAGATCTCGTTATGACGATACTAGAGATGTACTTCTAGTTGACCAATACTATAAAGAGGAATATAATGACAAGAAATATACTTCAGAGGAATATTATGAGAAAGATGAATATGAAGTCTATTTAAATACTAGATCTGGGCTCTACCCAAAAAATGCTGTATCGAAAAATAAAAGAGGATCAATAAGATTTCAAAATTCACCTAAAACTAAAATAACTGTCAAAGAAGTAGACATGTAAAAATTAACACCAGAACCTATAGTTGAACTAGCTAGAATCAAAAAAGTATTGAAAGCCCCTAAAAGAAGGTTTTTACTTGCTTCTATCGAACAACTAACTGAATTTAATGTCTCTACTTATTTACAAAACTTACCATGTGGATTATCAGTAAGACAGACTGCATATGCTATTTCTAAATATCATTCTAATTTAGCTCGAGCTGTCAGACACTCAAGAAAAAGAGCTACTGATGAAACCAAGGAAGCTAATTTAGTAGAAAGTGATGATGAACCAACCTCTGCCGCAAAGTGTATTTTGAGGGTTAGACAAAAAGCTCAAACTGCAATTATCAATAGTGAAGCTGCTATCAGCATCATAACTAAAGCCTTAGTAAAAAAATTGGGATATAAAATAAGTTGACCCTCAAAAATGATAGTGGTAACAGCAAATAATGCAAGAACTCGTTCTCTCAGAATAATTGATAATGTACTAATAAAGATTGGAAAAATTAATGTACCTACCTCTTTTCAAGTGCTCAAATCTAAAAATGAAATCCTTATACTCTAAAATGATTGGCTTAGAATAACTAATGCTATTATAAGTTAGGAACAATCCATTCTTACTATTAAATGAGATTGATTTACTATGAAAATTCCTATTGCTTTCACCAAAACAGCTAAAGTTGTGACTCAAGAAGCTAAGGATGAATACAAAAGTGAAAAATATGAAGATAAATATTTAGAAGAGTATCCTATTTATTTATCGGATGAAGTTGACTCAAAAGAATCAGAATTGGATGATGAACTAGGATTTAACCTGTGGTCTGATCACTATTCTCCTATTAAATCTGAAGAGGATACTGATAATAATGAAGATAAACAGTTAGAAGACAACCTAGCTGCTTATCTTGCTGAAATTGCAGGATATACTGTTAAAACTGATCTAATTTACTTGAAGCAATTAGGATCTTTAGATTATTACTAACAACAGACTTTTATGAATCTTCTGGGAGAATATTATGACATTTACGCTAAAAGTCAAATAGAGATAAGATGAACAATAAAAATTAAGTATTGCATCTATACTGAAACAGCCATGTCAATCACTCAAAAACTATATTGAACGAATTCTGAAATACCAGATTTTTGAATCAAAAACTAAAAAAAATAGAAGATAATGGTATAATTCGACCCTTCTATAGTCTATGGGTCTCACCTGTCATAATTGTAGGAAAGAAAGAAGAAGAAAAAAGATTATGTGTCAATTATTGAAAAATCAATATCGTCACAAAAATTGATGTATATCCATTACCAAAAATTGATGACTTATTGGATTCGATAGGTGGAGTAAATTGGTTCACTACTCTCAACTTAGCTAGTGGCTATTGGTAAGTAGCAATGCATTCTGATGATATAGAAAAACCGCATTCATCATAACAAATGGATTATATGAATTTTTAGTTATGCCTTTTAGTTTAAACAATACACCAGAAATATTTCAAAGACTCATAGATTAGGTTTTAAAAGATTTTCTTAGATTATTTGTATCAGTTTATCTTGACGATGTAATCATCTACACAAAAGGACCTTTTATATTATATATTGATCATGTTAAACAAGTATTTTAGGCATTTAGAAATATTTATCTTACAATAAAACTAAAAAAATATTACTTCAGTCAACCGTTCTTGACATTTTTAGGACATATTATAGGATAAGGAGAAATTCAACCTGATCCAGAGAAAATTAAGAAAATTGAAGAATTTCTAGAACTATAAAGCTTAACTCAACTACATGCTGCATTAGGACTATTTAGTTACTATTGAAAATTCATTAAAAATTTTGCATGATATGCCAAACCTTTGACTTTACTATTAAAGAAAGACCAACCTTTTGAGTGAAAAGAAAAGCAACAACATGCCTTTGACTGACTAAAAGAAAGGCTCATTAAAGCACTAATCTTACAGTATTCAGATTTTGAAATCCTTTCACTTTATACACTGATGCTTTAAAGAAAGGATTAGGCGCTGTGTTATCTCAAAAGAAGGATAGAAAGGAGTATGTTATCGTATATGCTAGTAAATTGACTAATAAAACTGAGAAAAATTACCCCATCACTGATTTAGAGTGTCTAGCAATTGTTTGGTCAATTAAACATTTCCATTATTATCTTAGTTGACCATTCATTATAGTAACTGATCATGCTGCTTTAAAATGGTTGAAAACTTAAAAAATGTCAAAAGGAAGACGTGCTAGATGAATTATAGAATTACAACAACATCATTTTACCATTGAGCATAGAGCAGAAAAATATAATGCAAATGCTGATGCATTATCTTAGATGTATGATAAGAAAACCACTGTATGTTTTATTATTGATCTTACAGAGACGGACATAGCCGATGATGAAAATGAAAATGCTAGTGTAATAGAAGAAAATATAGAATAGCACATTTTTCCCCCAAATCTGAAGAAAGTGATGAATAGCTTGAAGAAGAATTATTTTGACAATATTCAAATACTGTCTTAATCACTGCTATTGGTTATAAATCTCCTAAAGATGAATTAGAAAAAATCTATTAGAAGAATATAAAAATTAAACAAGTAATTGCTGAACAGCCTATCACTAGAGGAGGATCACAATATATTTTTTATGCAATACTGAAAACTATCATATTCACACATTTTGCAAAGCATATAAAAAGAATTTATTATATAGAACTATCATATATGACTGTATCATTGGATATGGTTTAGGAAAAATCCAATCAGATATGAAGCCAGAATATTTAACTAATAACCTTTGGTAGGAAGAACCTCTCTTAATACAACAAGAAAACCTTCGTATGCAATTATACTTTCACCTTAGTGATATTAATAATACAACTCTTTCCCTTCTTATTAAATTAACAATCAATATAATACAAAGAATTAAGTGAAAGCGAAAGTGTTTACAATATGATAAATAGCTTAAATTCTTAACTATGGAAGAACAACAATATAATTGACTATTTAATTATTTAACTCACTAAACCTACCCCACTACTTTTAATCAAACACAACAACACAAATTGAACGTATTATTAAAACACTATATTATTAAACATAAAGCTCTGAATGGTTCAGATTAATCTGAAGATTTTTTTGGATCAGTTTAGTTCAAATCAGTTTCAGATTGCATAAAAATCGATCTGAAAATTTTCAGTTTAGTTCGATTTTTTTCAGATTATAATTCTAATCTGAACCAAAAAAAAATTCAAACTGAACTGATAATTTCAGATTAATCTGAAAGTTCTGTTCGATTATATGCGAAACTCTTGAAGGATCGCAAAAATTTAGCGAAACTCTTAGAGAATCGCAATATTTTGCGGTTTCTTTTTGAATTTTGTGAAAACCTTGAAGAATCGCAATTTTTTTGCGATTTCTCTTAGAATTTCACAAAATTATTGCGAAACTCTTAGAGAGTCACAAAAAATTGTGATTTCTCTTCAAATTTCGTGAACTTCAAAGAAAAATTTGCGATTTTTTGTGATTCTCCTAGAGTTTCTCATATAAATTGTGGATTCCTTATATAATCGAACTGTAATTTCAGATTAATCTGAAAATTCTGGTTCAGTTTGGATTTTTACCAGTTTGCAGTTCTGTTCAGATTCGGATTGGCATTTTTAAGATTAATAATCTGAACTGAACTGAACTGAAATTTCAGTTTGGATACGGATTGGCATCTAATTCGGACTGAACTGAACCGTTAGGAGCTTTAATCAAACATAATTTATTATACAAAATTAACAAAAATAACCTAAATAATCCAATTAAAGTACTCAAGAAAACAGAATTAAAACCTGTTCTTTACATGTTTCACAATGATCTAACTGCCGCTTATAGTTTAAAAGAAAGATGATAAAGAAAATTAGAAAACGTATTTATTGGTCTCAAATGTTCGAAAATATCAAAAACTATGTGCAATCCTGTGACTCTTGTTAGAAAAGAGTAAGAGTCTCAAGAATAGAACTTTTACATTTTATACCGATTGGACAATCATTTCACTGTATTAGAATAGATTATATTGAACTTTTACCAGTTTCCAGTAAGGGAAACAAATATATAATTGTTGCTATAGGCTATATAACTAAGTGGCTAAAAGCTAAGCCTGTACGGCATAATAATGCTAAAACAACTGTACAATTCGTGTATGAAGATATAATTTGCTAACATGGATACCCTAGAGAAATATTTACCAATCATAGTACTCATTTCAATAATCAACTATTACATGAATTATTACAAAAATTTGAAATACCTCATAAAATGTCGACACTATATCACTCACAGACTAATGGATTAGTTGAAAGGTTTAATAGAACTTTAATAGAAGCTCTTGCACGAACTGCTACTAATCACTAAAGAGATTGGGATCATTTCATTACCCCTACACTTTTTGCTTATCACACGAATAAACATTCTGTAACAAAAATATCACCTTACTTCTTTATGTATAGACGAGAAGCTAAATTGCCAATGGATAGTATAGAAATAAAGGAGGAATTCCTCCTGCTCAACCATGTGAAAAAATAATTAGATCAGCTGCTAATTATTCATAATACTGTTTAATAAAATTTACAAAAAGAACAACAAAAAACAGAAAGATCGACATGATGAAAAATTAAAGAAAATTATGTCATATCAAATAGGTGATCAAGTTTTGTATTACAAGGCAATACTAGATAAGCAGTAGTCAGGAAAACTAGATCCAAAATGGGAAAGACCATATTATATACATAATGTAATTGGAAATAGAGCTTACAAGATTAGGGAATTAAATGGAAAAGTTCTCAAAACTTCTGTAAATAGAAGTTTATTAAAAATCTATATAAATAGTGTGGATATTGATTGAACTCTACCCCTTTTCCCAAAAAATTAAAAAAATGGATTTATATAATCAAATTTTAGCAGACTTACAACAAACTGAACTGCTTTATCCAGATATTCTATCTCCTTTTTATCAATATAACGATACTGCATTATAATAAGTAAAATCTCTACTTTGACAACTTAAAAGAGCAAAAAGCTTGCAAAATCAAGTTGAAGTATTAATAGTTCTCTGGCATATAGGAAAAGCTATTAAAATTAAGACTGAATCATTAACTGAAAGAGCTCATTGTATGAACCTTCTCTCACAATATTATCAAAAAATGGTCATACGAGTGTATTACTATATAAATTAATTGAGATAGACCAAATTGCTCAAACCAAGTATACAACTATAGAAATGCTCTCTCATATCAATTGTGAATAATATCAACAGCTCGTATAGGAAGCGAGTACCATCACAAAAGCTCAGATGTTGGAGGAAGAAGTTATTAGTGATAACCCATTTACATCACTAAATGACTATACCAATTAATATCTCCAATGATCACTAGGAAAATCGTAATCATCATTTTCACCAATTTTGCTGCTATAACAGTTATCATTATGATATTCATTTTCTTTATTATTATATTTATCATTATTTTATTTATTATCTTTATTATTATAGTTATATTTACTTTCACTACTATATTTATTATCTCTTTATATAACTGTATTTTATATAAATATCTTGTATTGTCATCTTGACTAGATAACAGGTTTCTATCGTATAATTAATAAAGTATAATCTTAACAACATAAAAACTATATCTTTGTCAATATCTATTTCTTTAAAACATAAATCATCAATAAAGACGACCTAACCCTTTAACTTAAATAAATTCGTGTTTATTTCTTTCATAGTTTATAACTTAAACTCCCTATTAGCAAATAAGCTTTATTATCCTAATAACGTAATGTTTAGGTTTAACAACGATTAAATTATCATTTCAAACAAATGATAAGAAAATCATTCAATTGAAATGATTAAATTATCATTCTAAAAAGGATCATTCGATTGAAACAATAAAAGGATTATTTAATTGGAATGATAAAATTATTGTTCCAAATGATCTGAAATTTCGGATTAATCTAAAATTTTCAGTTTAGTTCAGATTTTACTAGTTTATAATTCAGTTCAGTTTCAGATTAGCATTTTTAAGATTTATAATCTGAATTGAACCAAACCAAAATTTTTTAGTTCAGTTTCAGGTTGGCCTATAATCCAAACTGAACCAAACCATTCAAAATATTATATATAAATTACCTTTCTATAGTATATTTAATTATAAGTAGAGTGATATAAAAATAAAGTAAACTAGGAGTAGGTAGTTTATGCTAATTTATATAATACTTGATTACTAAATAGCCTTCAAAATAAGATTGTAAAAGTATGAAGCTATTATTAAAACTTAGAGGGCTAGTTTTTTTAGATGCTTGTAAAAAAACATAATCTATACTAATAATATATATATATGAAATAAGAATAATAATTATATATTTTTTCTAATATCTCAATAGTATATTATATAGATAGCTAATAAAGAAGCAGAAATATGAGCCTTAAGAAGAATATGAATACCTTTATAAGAAAAAAAATAGTAGGAATATAAGCAAATTTCTTTAAGGTAAAGTGAATATAAATATTTTACTTTTTCAACTATATGCTATCCTATATACTATTATGCTATTATAAAATGCATTTAGGCCTTCTTTAATTATTTTTCTAATATATAGGTTAAATAGAAATACAATTATTATAAAGCATATTTAAGCAGGTTAATAACACATGAAAATAAATTATAATTACAGAGTTGCGAAGTATAATAGAATAATTAAGCAAAATATAAAAGTAAATAATATTTATAGAGTTATAAAATGATTGTAAGATGCAAAATATCTGGTAAATAAAATATAAAATAAATATATATGCTAAAGTTGCAGAGCAACTAATAAGTAAAACATAAATGCAATACATAGTTTACTATAGGCAAAGTATAGTGAAGTCTTTATGTAAAATGAAGTAAAACATATATATATAAATTATAAATATATAAAATATTTGTAATATTATGAAACAACTGGTAAATAAAGTATATAAAAAAATGTAATCTGATTATATTTCTAGTATATATCCACTTTTTTGACATTCTCATTTTCTTCAATCAGTTACTTATCATTTATTAGTTAAAAACAATTGATTTAAGTAAACCAAATCACCAAATAGAGAATATATGATCCTTTTTTTATAATACTCAATAAAAAAATAAGTAAAAATAATTATTTAAAATAAATTAAAGGATTTTTATTAGATATAATATTATATTTACATTCTAATGATTTTCTTACTAAATATCAAAAAGAAATTATATAACTTTAGAAAGTAGCTGAGAAAAATAGAAATAGAATGCATGTTATTTCACAAAATAAAACTATAAATATATTAGTTAATTAGTTAACAAGTTTAGTAAGAGTTTAAATAACTTTTTATAATATATAAAAATTTAATTTTATTTTTAATCTAATCTGCATAAATAAATCTGATTATCTCAAAGTTGAGAATTGACAATTTATTTCTAATAATATTATTAAAGAATATGCAAAAGTAATTATAAAATTTAATTTAAGTTAAAAAGCTGCCGTTGATATTCATCAAATTTTAATAAATGGTCAAAAATTTCATTATTAAATTTAGCAAAACAAATATAACAAATCATTGATCAAACTAAAATAAGAAATACTGAATTTAAGAAAAAGCTTATAATTTCTTTAAATAGTTTTGATTATTTTTTGAAATATTGTATAATATTTGTTGTAATTATAGAACTACTTGAGAATGATAATATACTAATATATATAGATTTAACTATCAAGAAAAAATTTTATGTAAAATAGTTTATATTATTCATTTAATAAAATTAATTTTAATAAGTAATTTATAGTAATTTAATTATATATTTATAATAAAATGGTATACAAATATGTTATTATTCTAAAATTTATAATTTAGATTGATAGAAAAAAATTCAAATATAAAATCCTATTAGTTTTAAACTTATATCATTAATGCTATATTCAGATTAAATATTAAAACCAGTTTAGTATAATTTAATTTAAATTTAGTTTAAATTAATTACAATATAAAACTAAATCTGATTTGAAAACCAGTTTTAATAAGATCAGTTAATTGTGAAAATTCAAATTTAATGAATCAGTTTAAATTGATTTTATGCATTAACAAATAATAACATTTGATATTCATTATGTAATTACATAAAGTTTGATTTATAAAGAAAAATTAATATATTGTCCTTAAGAGCTTCTTTTATATTTTTATATTTATGTAATCTTAAGAGTTTTTTTTTTATTTTTATATTTTTAGTAGAAATATATTATATACTATAAAAATATATGAAAATTATTAAATTTTGATTTTGCTAATCCTAATTTTTTCTTCTTTTTTGTGTGATACGTATGATTGAATTTTAGTCTTTCTTATTCAATTTCAAGAATCATATATTTTACATTTATATAATATTCTTATTATCAAATATAATGACAGATATGAAAATTTTGTTTTAATTTAGTTTTTACTTCATAAAAGTTTTTTTAATATTAAAAAAATGGAAAGTTCACACTTTTTACCTTTTAAATCTATTTCTCCTATTGATATTGATTCTAATAAGAACTATTATAAGTTATAGTAGTTTAACTAAAAAAAAGCATAATCATAATACATCTAACATAATTACCAAATCTTATAATAATCACAGCCATACATATTATTTTTTTACTTTGGTTTAAATGATTCTTCTGTTATTTATTGTAAAATATATGAAATCAATTTGACTAAAATACATTAAAATCAGTAGAAACTGATAGACCTATAAAATATGATATATATGCCAAATAGAACACATATATTATTTTTAGTATATTTATCATTATTATTATTTATTTTATATTAAACATAATTAACATATCTGTTAGTTCTATTATTATTATCAATAGTATCATTACTACTAAAGATTTTCTTAAATTATAATTTACTTATATAAAGGGTATGAAAATGCATTGAAAAAAAGACAGATTCTAATATTGTATTTAATATACATTTAATAATAATAATAAATAACATTAATATTTTGTAAACTTAATTAAATATTATTTTATTATTAGTTTATTAAATTTGATAATAATATTATATATTATGATTTTTATTTTAACCAGTATTTATTTTATTTTTTTTATTAATAACCCTAATATGATCAAAGACAAATCATAAAATATTTAAAGGCAATGGCTTCATATTTATAAAAACATTAGAAATTTATTACACAAAAGCTTATTATATTATTATTAAGCTTTTTTTAATTATTATATATTTTATAAAATTTATTTTTTCATCAATTACTTTTTATATATGAATCTGGATATAGAATACTATTTAATAAAATTTAAAAGCAATAATTTATAAATCTTTTATATGAATTAAGAATTAGCATTACTTACTTTAATATTTTTTCTATTCTTTTAACTACTAATTTATGAACTGTAAAGTCTTGTTAAGATATCTTTATATAACAATAATCTGATTAATATTTAATTTTAAATTTCAAGAAGCTTTTTTATCTTGCAACTATCTTCTATATCTACATTTAGGAGAAATTATTAGTGCTGAAATATTTGAAATTATAAATAATTGAAATTTAATAAACAAAATATTTACAAATTGCAACTGATAATGAAACTAATATAATAAAAGCTATTCAATTATTAAAAGAATAATATGTAACACAAATTGAATGGTAACTTTATGCTACTCATACATTATAACTTTCAGTTTTAGAAGATTTAAATTAATGCAAGTTAGTACATTATTGAATAAAATATTTACAATTATTTTTTAATTATCAAAATAAGCTCAACGACTTCAAGAAGCTTAAAGAACTATTAGATAATTATCATAAATTAATAATAATGAAAATTTACCTAATATTTTACTGATATTAAAATTTGATGAAATTAACATATTATACATGAAAAGAATATTAGAATTATATAATTCTATATGATATGTTACTATTTCTTTATTAGCAAAACTAGATTAATTATTACAAATGAAACTAGAAAAATTAGAATAATTATATTTATCAATTGAAAGTATAATTTATTTAGATTTTTATTTATATTTTTTTTAAAAAATTAACATATTTAATTTTTATTAAGATTTTTAGAAGATATTGTAAAACTTTTATTACTATAGAGTCTTATTTATCCTTATATAGAATTAATAAAAAAGCATTTGTATCTATATCTAGAAGAAAATTATAATATATATCTCAATAGATCAATTAATAATAATGAAGATGAATCTGATAGTTAAATAGAAAGTAGTAACTATGAAATTTCTTTTGGTGGCTTATGATAGTATTGATATTATACATATCATCAATTTTAAAAAAATATATAAAGTGTTAAAGGAAAAAAATATGAATATAATGAATATAGCCAAAATAATAGAAGAACTCAAAAAAATCTTAAAACTAACTCTCAATTAACTAATAATGTAAATATTAATGATATTAATTGTGCAGAATATTTATCAGCTATTAATATTAATGATCTTTTTCAGAAAATCTGAGTAGCTATTTTTTATCATTAAATGAATTGTGATCTATTCTAATAGAATTAGTTTTAATTGTAATGATACTTGATTCTCAGTTTAAAAATTTTTATTAAGATACTAGTAATAAAGAAAAAATAAGTTATACAAATTATTGCAATAATTATATAATTTAAAAAAGATTCTTAAATCTTAATAACCTACTAATACTCCAATGGGTAACGAGTAGTAAAAATAATGATGATAATAACAATTTTTTTAAAGTTTTAGAAAATAATAAAAACTTATTTAATAAAGAGGAGAAAAATGAAGTTTTACATTATTTAAACTTCAGCAAATTAATATTATAGAGGATCCTTTAAAATGGTAGAATATAAATAAAAACAGCTTTAAAATTTTATCTCAATTTACAAAAAAAATTTATCAATTCTTACCTAATGAAAGAATTATTTTCTGATATAGGCAATTATATTTCAGTAAAAATGTACTCAATTATCTTTAGAATTAGTTAATCAAGTCTTATAATTAAAGAGAAATTGTGATCATTTTAATATTTTTTTACGTCAAGATATCTAATGTTTTTTATCAATTATTTCTAGTATATAATTAGTATTAATAAAATTAAATAAAAATTAATTTAAAAAATTTTTTTTTATTTATTTATATTATATATCAAACTAATCACAATTCAGTTTTTCAGTTTTATTATAATTGAATATCTGGTTGAATTAGTTTTATTTAAATCAGTTTAAATTCAGTTTTTAAATTTAAAAAGTGGTTAAAACTGATTTGTGAAAATAAAACTGATTTAATTTCTAATTCAGATTCAACAACTTATGATATACTTGATAAAATATCTTAATATCCAATCTTTATAACATTAGAAAATATACCATAAAAATATTACAAGCAATATTTAAAAGTAATTATTGAAAATTTTTTATTTTAAAAGCAAAAAACTAAACAGAGCATAATTTAGATATTTTTAGAAGAAAATTTGGCAAACATTTTATAAATATTTAAATATTATTCTTGATCCTATCTATAATTAACTAGTAACTAAATATAATATATATATTGGTCATAAATTAGAATGAATAAATTCTATTAGCATTAATTTAACTGATTAGCTTTATATTGCTTAATGTTATCATCTGCTAATACAAAATATCTATATCATCATTATACAGTTTCTAAAAAAGATTTATTAAATATTTATTTAGATAAAAAAGAATTAATTAAATAAACATCAGAATCTACAAAAGTAGCATTACATGATAATATAGATTTATCAATTACTTATCTTCAAAATTCTATGGAATCTTAAGTAAGTATAATTAAAATTAATTTATTTTTTAATTAAATTTTAATTAAATATTAATTTATTTTATTAGATATTAATGTATATAATATGACTATTTCAAATTAATTATATCATTTAGATATTGGCTTATTTATTGTTAACTTGAATATAGTTAGCAATTTCTTAAATATTATAATGAATAAAAAGCATAGATAAAATAGATAAATAATTAAGCTTAATATCTCCTTTTTCTAATTTAAAAATTTTCAAAAATGGCTTATAGAATATTAAAAAATTTATAGCTTCTGAATATTAAGATATTATAATAATTAATATATTAACTAATTATGAAATTATAAATTATATTAATAAAAAAATGAATATTATAATTATTCAACTTTTTTATCAATGGATAGTTATGTATATAATGAGTAGAAATGATAATCATACTGAAAAATCTTTACAAGAATTTAAGATAATTAAATTTTTAGATGTATTATACTTTTTTTTTCTTTTATTCTTTTAAAAAAATATTTAAAAATTTTTTTAAATTTAGAATGCTAGATTTATTTAGGTAAAAACATTTTTTTCTTTATTACAAAATTATTTACCATTTGGATTTAGTTTAGTAAAACTCCATTTTTGGCTTTATTATATTGATAAATCAATTTGTGAATATGAAATAATAAATAGTTGAAATACAGAGACTTTTGAGAATCTTTATAAAAATTATATTAAAACACTATATAGAATAAATAATAAATGAAATATTAATACTCAGTTTATTGGATTGGTAAAAAATATTAATTTTTAATAACTGATTTTTTATTTTTTTTATATTTTTACTAAAATTTAAATTAAAATTTTAGATTCATAGAAAAATAATACTTAATTTAATAAATCTAATTAATAATATAACCAAAAAAAATAACATTTATTAAGTTAACTTCACCTGAATTGAATTTTATATTAGATTTTAATAATGTTTTTATAGATCTTTCTGATAAAGGAGCTTATGAATTAATATTACTTGGAATGAATCAATTATTAAGAAAAGTTGATGCTTGGTTTAAGGATAATTCTAAAAGTATATAAACTTTTTCATTCTGCAACCTGATCCATAGGTATCAAAATATAATTATTATAATCATCCTTGTTTTTCTGAAGGATGACTGCAGATAAATTAGACATATATGAAACAGTAGATGGGTTATGTTTTACCAAAGTTTGTAATAATTTAATTTATATGAATTATATGAATTATAATGTGAAAACTTATTATTTTCTTATATATAGCTACTATTATTATTTTGTTTAAAAGATAATTTTTTAATAACTGATCTTGCAGTAATTCAATGGTTTGACTTTAAATATCAGTCAGAAGATTTATATTGAAACATGGTTGTCCATATGTAAAACTACTTAATGAATATGATATAATTCCCATAGAATCAATTACGAATCCAGTTCATGTTGTACCTCATTTTGGGCATGATAATTCATTTTTTATAAATTTGTTCCTTTTTAATAAGCGATAAAATTATTCAGTAATAAAAACTTTATTAAAAAAAATAAAGAATAAAGAAACATTTGCTTCTATCTTTAATAATGACATAATATTCTATTTAAAATTTTAATCAACTCGGAATTCTACAGATATATTCTAAATAAAATCCACATATTCCGCTAAAGAATTCCAAAAATTCCAATGAGATTTTACACCAAACGAAAATCTACACAATTCTCAAATTAAATAATATATGTGGAAACATGTTCACATAATCTGATGCATAGAATTCCGCAAATTTCCAAACTAATCTATGTGGAATTACATTGACCGATCTACCTAAAAATTTCCTGGTGACCATAAAGTCTCGTTTCCATAATCTGATATGTATCCACAATAAAATCCTTCCTTAGGATAGCAGGACGATTTGGGAGTGTTTAAAAAGCGTCACGAACTTGCCTCATATCATTCAATGTGCCCTTAAACTATTTAGATTCAGTTAATACTGAAATGACAGAGGCTCCAGCTTTATCATAAATAAGTGGTTGCTCGGCCTCATTGACCGGTAAATCAATGTTTCCTTTACTCGGTGAAGCTCATTTAATTTTGGCGAAAATTGACTGATATTTTGGTAAAGTTTGTTTAATCCTTGTAACGAAATCAATATGAGGAGGCGCCACATGAAGAGATAATTAAAGTTGCGAACAAATCCCTACACCCATTTTGCAAAAGTCGAAACTTTTCAGAAATTATTTCGATGGTTTCGACGGGTTTCGACGGGTTTCGATGGGTCTCGAAGTTTTGACAGTTTCGATAACAACTTTGCGAATTTGACTGTTTAACAGGTTTATTGTAATACTATGTAGAATATAAAAACGATTTTTATTTTTTTGCTTTTTATTTTAAATTAGATCAAAGTTTCCAAAATAATTCACTATTTATCGAGCAGGCTTTAAATTGGGAAGCACTGATACTTGTTGAAGAATTTACCCTATGAAGAATTTGAGTATAGAGGTTGAAACCGTGTTTATTTTTATATCCGGATTTATTTAATTTTAAAAATCGGATCCGGATTTAAATCCGAATATCGAATCTCTATTTCAAAACTGTGCAGATCAAATAAAGTTTACACCCTGCGGATATCTGGGTTTAAACCAGAATGTCAAATTTTTAGATGATTTTTCTAATGAAAGTTTAATGGATGAAGTAGAAGAAAATAAGAATATTGTCATGAGTTTAAATGAAGAAAATATGGGAAATAAATGATGTAACTGGACTTGATGATCAATATCGATGTGTAAATTTTTTATTTTTATTTTTTTATCTAAAAGAAAGTGATCTTTGCTATATACGATTTGCTCGTTATACAAAAATAATAAATTTTTAAATTCAAAAACTTGTATTTTAGTATCAGAAGGTTTCGATGGATTTTGCCATCTATCGAAATTTTTGCCACCCGTTGAAACTTTCGCAATTTTGCCTTTAATGAAAATATTTGACAAAATGTTTCGACGGGTTTCGATTTCGATGCATGTCGAAACCTCCGAATTTTGCCCGGCAACCTTAGAGAATAATAATGTCTTTAAATCGTTAAGTGAAGAACCTGGTTGTCCTTTTGCCAACTCGATATCTTTTAATCGTTGATTATGAATCTTTTCGAGTATAGTTTATACAGGTTTTGTTATGGCGGCAGTTTTGCCAGAGGTGGATTAACGCAGAATGCACCCATTTACCACCTTGAAGCCTTAAGAAATTTGATACTTTCAGAATGAAATTGTACACCTTCGATTGTAAATTCACGATGTCTCACGCCCATTAAGTCACCAGATTCCGTCCAGCTAGTAGTTTCTAATTCATAAGGTTCCGTATTTGGGTGTCCAGCTAATGAATGATATCCGGTAGCTTTAATACCTTTTGGGACATAAAGATAACAACCATGTGTTTTAGTACTAATTTTGCCACGTACGATTTCACCTGCGTAATCAATCATCTCCCATAAATTTCAAAAATACATTGTTCTCCAAGACATACACCAAAAATTATAATCTTTCCGGCAAAATGCGAGATACATCACGAGAAATTCCTGAATCTGTCGATGGCTTTATAATTATATTTTTTTGGATTAATTGAGACTATATGTTCAACTGTGGTCTCATCATTACGAAATACTTGAACTTGTGCATCGAGTTCCGATATGTATTTATAAACATTCCAAGTGAATGAATCATAATTATCAATTAATATCGTAATATTTGATTTTTATGATGCTGGTGACACATAATCGATAAAAAAAAGAAAAAAAATGAACAAAAAAAGCAAAAGTTTTTTTACTGTCGTACCAATATATGTTACATTGACTACACTATTAATGCACAAAGCTGAGTGCTTAAATAAGATATTCCTGGCGGGTCCGTAGCCTTGATTTTTTTCCGTTTCGTTATCATATTTTATTTAACGAAAATAAACCCGAGTTTAACGAAATCAAAATTATGAATAAAAATCCCATATTTCTTACCGGAATTTATTGTAGTAACATTTTTAGTAGTTGATTTTTTTTTTTTTTTGTTTTAAAGTTTCGATATCTCTAAATAAATAATAATAATAATATTTAGTTAACGACGATCGACATTTGCTGTCCGTTATGGTTGGCATATCCGATAGACCTAATTTTGATGCATTATCCCAATCGTTCTAGTCTGCTGTTTCGTTTATGAAATTTCCAAGAGATAATAAGAAACGTGAACCGAAATTTTATATTTGTATTCATTTTGTTGGCGCTATTCAATTCTACATCAACATAATCCTTTGGTTCATGTCTCACCACAACTATCCCTAATCTCTTTAACAAATTGTACCTTATCCTTGTCGTCCCTGACAAGTCGCGCTTTTACTATTTCCTGAACGCTAGCAAAAGAAAATATGTCATAAACGATCCTTTTATTTTACTTTTATGAATTTATACATCATTCGTTATTAGTGTTGAAAAAAAGAAGAGAAATTTAATTTGTTCTTGACTAGAATTTAACACATTTATTTATTCCGAATAAAGTGACTTTGAACACGATTTATGTGGTAATAAAGTTGCAATCGAATTTTATGTGATACTCAAATTTTTCAGAAAAAGTGATTTTGGTTCTTTCCTAATTCTTAATTTACCCTAACATAAAATCTTCATATTCTTCGCAATCGAAAATATATTTATTAATAATGGTAAAAAAAAAAAAATTTAAACTTACCATCCATTTAGATCCCACGAATTTTTCATTGAAATAAATTCAAGTGACTGTTTTTATAGTTTTTCTTTACATTTAGTTTATTTATTGTTTATATATCATAATTTAAAATTATATAATTAGTTTTAATTTTCTTTAAATTGAGAAATGAAAATTGAATAATGTTATTTAATAAATTATTTATATAATTACGATTATATTCTATATATTATATAACCAACTAATTACAATATACAATAAAATAATATAATTCTATAGTTATATAGAATTTGGAGAAAAATGATAAGTATCTTTAAATTTATTGCCAGCTACCTTGCATAATAAAAATTAAAAATTTTATTGATGTTTTGGCATACTTTGATAATTAATCCTGATATACAACGAAATAGAAATTGGCTAAAGAATAGAAACCTAATTGATGATGAATTGTAAACAGTAAGTAGATTAGTAGATATCTTAGATTTTGCTAGAGCGACTGAATGCTTAGGTTAAAGCAATTATATAACAATTAGCCTGTTGTATAACCTATTAGCAGTGATAGTAAACAAAATGATAACTGAGAACTCTAATATAGAAGGTATATATCTAACTAATCTGAATACTGTCTTTAACAATTATGTTAATTATAAAGATTCCCTAAGTATGAGATTACTCAACAACCTAAATGTAGAAAATTAACATTTATTTTCATAAGATAGTTTTAAACTTGAAAAATGTATTAAAGTAACATTATATTAATTTATTAATTATTATTGAAACATTCTACAAGAGAAAGAAATATTAACTGCTTTGTTAGATCCATAATTCAAGGATTTAGAATTTGTCTTCTCTAAATATTGCGTACTAGAACTCAAAAGATATCTATCAAAATATGAAAAATTTAATTAATGAAGATCAAAGGTGAATACAGACTCACTTTATCAAATTCATTATTGGGCAAGAATGTTACATTTATGCAGATGAAGTAGCTAATTATTTGGCTATGTCTAAGATTTATCCTGATTTTTTATTATGGTGGAAAATTAATAAACTCAATTTCCAATATTATAAAATTAGCAAAAATGTACCTAGTAATTCCTACCTCTTCTACTCCAAGTGAAAGGCTTTTTATTGAAGCTAGTAATGTCATGACTATAAAAAGAACGCAATTAGCGCATAACACATTAGAAAATCTAGATTTTTTCTAAAAATAGTAAATTATAATATAAATATCTTAATTACTATCTGCATCTCACTTATTATTATCTCATTTATGGCGGGTTCATGTCGGTCATTCAACATCTGTAAACTGTGATCAACAAATCTTTCAAACAGGTTTTAACAAATTTCCTCTCCCAATAACAAAAAAATTGTCCAAGTGACCACTATTCTGAAGATTCATTTCAAGGATTTTCTGCAAAACCTCCAGTGCATATTGCATAATTGTTAAGTAGAAACAAATATTAAAATAACTAAAACTAGTTTTAAAATATATACCTCTCCGTCACTTGGTTTCGCACTTAATTTACTACTTAAATCAAAATCTGTAAACAATAATGAAAGGATTTTTCTTCTTCTACAAGGACGCTTTCTGGCTTTAGATCTCTAGGAAGCCATCCCTTTCGTGTATGGGAAACGGTTAGTGGAAAAGGAAATTCCACTTTTTAGTAAAAAATTTTTTATTGGTTCACTCTGCTGATCATGGTCATGTAAACAAAACTAGCTTAATAACTAAAATTACTCAAAATTTGATTTCCCCCTTTCTATTGACCGCCCCCATATGGAATATATTAAGCATAATATATAATTATAAAAAAAATGCATTAAATTAAATTAAAAACATAATTACTAATATTCAATTCATGTATTAGTCTTATAATATCACAATCAGCTTATCTTTTCTTCTTGATTGCATGTCGATAATGAATGAATTGTGAGGGGATGGGATTGGTCCTGGTAAGATCGGTCTAAAACTGGCTAATGGGACCAATCCTTGCGGACCTCGGTCCATATTCTGAGGACCGGCTCTTTATTATTTATAGCATATAATGTTTTAAACCCGGACCAGTTTTCTTCAAATTTTTATATTTAATTATGAACCATATAGTATGTATTATTAACATTTATTAAAACGATAATGTCCGAAATGTAGTTATCGAAAACGGCAGAAATGTCAGAAGTAAAGAGACTAAGGTGTAATAATCGTTTTATATTCAATTATTATTATTAGTGTACATTTAGTTATGATTAAAATTGTTTTTATTAAATTTATAAATTGATTATTAAAAATATATATATATCAGGTTAAATAAATATTTATTTTCAATTATGTTCTTGCTCCAATCTTATAAATCGATCTGGATTGAAGAAGAAAATAAATTTTAGACTGGCGCAGACGGTAGGACCAATGATACAAGACCCGGTCTAAAGAAGATGAGAAAACTGGTCTTTTTAGTCCGGACCAGACCAAACAATACCGTATTCAGTTAGTCAGTGATATTATCAAATAATTGTAAATTCAAAAAACACCAAAAAATGATTTCAAGAATATTAGTTTATCGAAATCAAAAAATAGATACAGTAGTTGTATTTGTAATACTTTGTCTTTCTAGAATGCGATGGGTCGATCTCGATCGAGGTGTCAAATACGCTCATCATTTGTTTGTTCCTGCACCTACACTAATAAAGATGCTCAAACTGATTTTCATATTGTTGTTAAATTTAGGTTTTATATATAATTATTTAAAGAAACTTTCTGTCATCTGACGTGATAAATACATAATTTGTTAGCAAAAGTAATGTGCATTTTTCTACCATCTCTCATAATATTGTTTTTTGATGTTAATTTATATAAATACCAATGAATCATTTAGAATGATAGATAATTCTTAAGTCTTGGAGAAATAATCCATTATATTAGAATATTTGATTTTGTCAGTTAAGAAAGTTTTTATAATAAATTGATTTTTAGTCACGGTAGAGAGGAAATGCAAAATAAATTGTCAAAATGGACGATTGATATAAAGTTAGTTATTGAAATTTTAAATAATTGTTAGATTTAATTAATTTATTCTCATTGTAAAAGACAATTATTTTATAAAGTGTTTGACTTTAAAAGAACTTTCTCAAATTAGCTTTAAAAACAATTATCCTATATATGAATAAGTATATTAACGACATATACAATAATCGATAACATGTTAATGTTATTGTTTTAGGGTTAAATCTTCTAGTCAATATTACCATATTTTTTTTTTTTTTAAAAAAAAGATAATACATATACAATGATAAAAAGAATATAATTACAATTTTAAATTTATTAGTTATATTAAATTGTTGATTTAAAATGCAATTAGTTAAATCATTAAATGCTGAAAAAAAATAATTTATGACAAAAAAAAAGAAAGATTTATAATAATAACACTTTAATTTGAATGAAAACAATAACATTACGAATTGTCTATATACTAAGAAAGCTTAATAGTTCTTTTACTTCAAAAAAAAACACTTGAATATTGAAACATGAAGAAGGTTACTAATAGGGTTATTAGATAGAAGTCAGGTAGATTTTGTATAATAATAATTAGAGTATTGAGTTTTTAAATATTCAGGTTTGATATTTGTTAAGGAATTGGGTAAATTTGGTAAGCTATTTATTTGTGTATTAAAACACCAAAGTCTTTTTAAGGAATTTGGTAAGGTTGGTAAACAGGATATTGGAGTATTATTACATTCGAGTATCTTTAAAGAGTTTGGTAAGGTTGGTAAACTAGTTATTTTGGTATCAAAGCAATCGAGTATCGTTAAGGAGTTTGGTAAGGTTGGTAAAATAGTTATTTTAGTACCACCACAACTGAGATTCGTTAAGGAGTTTGGTAAGATTGGTAAACTAGTTATTTTGGTATTAACGCAATCGAGTTTCGTTAAGGAGTTTGGTAAGGTTGGTAAACTAGTTATTTGAGTATTATAACATTGGAGTGTTGTTAAGGAGCTTGGTAAGGTTGGTAAGCTAGCTAATTGGGTATTATCACAACTGAGTTTTGTTAAGGAGTTGGGTAAGGTTGGTAAACTAGTTATTTGAGTTTTATAACAATAGAGTTCTGTTAAGGAGTTTGGTAAGGTTGGTAAACTAGTTATTTTAGTACCACAGCAACTGAGTTTCGTTAAGGAGTTTGGTAAGGTTGGTAAGCTAGTTATTTGAGTTTTATAGCAATAGAGCTCTGTTAAGGAGTTTGGTAAGGTTGGTAAACTAGTTATTTGTGTATCATCGCAACTGAGTACCGCTAAGGAATTTGGTAAGGTTTGTAAGCAAGTTATTTGTGTATCATCGCAATAAAGTTTCGTTAGGGAGTTTGGTAAGGTTGGTAAACTAGTTATTTCAGTTTCATTACAATAGAGTTCTGTTAAGGTGTTTGGTAAGTTTGGTAAACTAGTTATTTTAGTACCACAACAACTGAGTTTCGTTAAGGAGTTTGGTAAGGTTGGTAAGCTATTTATTTGGGTATTACTGCAATAGAGTTCCGTTAAGGAGTCTGGTAAGGCTGGTAAACTAGTCATTCGAGCTACTTTGCAATAAAGTTTTGTTAATTTTCGATATCTTTGCAATCCTCCTAAAGTGTTTAATATATCATCCTTATTAAGTTCCGTAATCGACAAACTATAAATCGTATCATCGTAAATAATGGCGAATGTTTCATTATTCGATTCTAATTCTTCTACACTCATCTGATTAAAATTTTGAATTATCCGAGATAATTCTCCATGTAATGAATTATTAATACTTGAATAGGGTTGTTGTTGAAGGTTTGATTCTTCATTATTAATTTGATCATGTTTTATTATATTTGTTTTTGTAATAATTGCATTTAATTTATCAACTACCTTATTCATAACTGGACGATTGTCTGGCTCTTTGTCCCAGCACTCTACAATCATATAAATAATTTAGTGATCGAAAAAACATTATATCTGAATTTGAATTTAAATTTAGTAATTATATATTTACCAATATAAATGTTTACATAATCTTCAGGCGTACCAGGAATGACACTTTCTCTGAGTCCTTGTAAGATTTCAATGGCTAAATCAATGTCGTATGGCTCACCTTCAACATAAAAAGGAGGATGACCACTTGATATCTCCCATAATAGAACGCCAACACTGTAAACGTCACTTTTTTCATTTAACGTGTATTTTTGTGATGTATTGTCATTTCCATGTAAGGAATTATACCAAAAACTTTTGACTGGTTAGTTGCTTCGTCAATTCTTTTCGATAGACCAAAGTCTGCTAGTTTAATTGCACCTTGATGAATTAATATATTGCCGGAATGCTATATATGTAAATAAATTAAATATTAAATGTTTAACGGTAAGATTCTTAATAAAACAAAATAGGATATATATTAAGTAAGATACCAGATCACGATGCACAATTCCTTCTTCATGTAAACATGACACAGCACTAGCCAATTGAAATGCCAAGTTGTATTTGTCTCCCCAAGAAAGTTTATCAAAATTGCCTTTCAAATATTTTCTAAGTGCACCGCCATCAGCATATTCCATGACTAACCAATACCTTTTCAATTGATCAATTTGATTTTCTAATTTTTTTTTTTTTTTTAAAAAAAAATAATAAATATTTAAAAATTTCAAATGTAAAAGTCAATATGTATTCCTAATGATTTAAGATGTTATACCTTGGTTTGATGTTGTAATCCCCAAAAGGCGAATGATATTGCAATGAAAATCAACACTCCGTTGAAATTCAAGCTAAATTATTAAGATACATTTTTCTTAATAAATAAATGATTTATAATAAATAGAATTAATTAAATGCAATACGTATTTCATTTGTAATTACCTCACGAGCAAGTTCTTTAACAGTTGCATTGTTAAAGTCATGTAATAATTTTAACGCGAGGTATTGCTTTGAACTTTTCCAATTTGCACGGTAGACCTTTCCAAAGCTGCCTTTACCAATCTCTTCAAAATTAATAAAATGTTTGTATTCGTAGAATCTGATATCTTTTCTTGAAATATATTCTTCAAACCATTCATTTGAATTATTGGAAGCTTGCATTTTGATTTTTTTTAATTCAAGCGAAATGATGAGAGAAAAAATGCACTCGGTAGATCATGCAACATTTATTTTTTTTTTTTTTTATTTTTTATTTTTTTTGATTGGTTCTAAGATCATGCAACATTTATAAAATTTCTAAGCCGCTGCTCATTATGAACGGTGTAACCGTATTTCTTAGAACATTCTGTTGATATCAGGTATTGACAAGTTTACTTTAGATTCGATCGTGGCTTTAGTAATAATAATTTTGCACCAAATTTAATATCTTTAACCGTTAGTCATCTACACAGTCCAATTAATTTAATTCAATCAAATTTCCAACATTAACTTAATTAAGTTTGAAGATTGTTGCCTATCTTTGGATGGTTTGAATCCCTTAATAGGATTATAATTCAATTGTTATGTGCGTCGATCTCATCTGATGATCCAAAATCAATTCAAGAATTTTATACTTTGCATCTTTTTTATTTCATTATTTAGAAATAAAAAAATTCTGTTGTAAATAAAATCCATTTGGGAGGTATTTATATTAATTAAATATATTACGTAATATTCCGATCGACTGCAGTTTTTTCGAGATCGATAATTAGAAACGAAAAAAATTAAAATACCGCAATAGTTTAAGTCCCTGATATCTGTGGTTTCCGAGGGTTATATACAGTAAATGGGAAGTTTGCTAGGAAAATCAGGCTTGGGATTTTTTTTTGACTAAAATTAAAACCTTATTAACATTTTAATCTTTTAACATCAAAAACTAAAATGCTAATAAAAATTAAAAATTTCCCAGAGCCTGATTTTCCTAGCGATATAAGGTCATCCTGATTTTTTGTCAAGGGAAAAAAAGACATTTCACTCATGAATTTAATTTTTTATCACATTTTTTTCATCGGCAGTTCTTTCACCGTAGAACATAAGTTCGTACCTTCTAACCGTGCGACGGCCCATATTGACGATCCCTTTTGGTCAGGAAGGTTAAAACTGTAAAACGTGAGCCACCCTTAACTAATATTAACATCACTATGTGCGGGAGTACCTATGATTGTCGCATCACCTTTATGTTAGGGATGATCTTTCGGCTTCGTCATATACCAAAAACCATGATAATAACTACATATGCAATTTAAGAAATTACACGACGAAACTTCTTTCGATTCCTAAAATTACATATAAGCAAGAAGTACCTAACCTAGATCATGTAAACTCATCTAACTGCACAGTATTGCAGTGTAGGTATATGCCCGATGCCCGGATGGGTAATTAATCAAACAGTACATATAGCCGAATGCATCGATCATTTGACAAATAATGAAGTTGGAACATACGCCTGTATCTCTTCAGTTCGGTTCAAGCAGCTCGTTCAATCTGAAGGTTATGGTGTTGCTACATATCACATGATTAATTATCAACAAGCTATTCAATGACTCCATGATGCCATTAATGACCTAAGTATTAAAATGACTAATAATCTAAAAGAATTGCGACCACTGCCGCCGCACCGCCTAAGAAATCTAGCTCAAAACAATTAATCTTGCAGTCGCTGGCATTACTTTTTTAGCCATTCCTTTTACCTTGACGGCACCTATAGTTATTGACACAGCAGCGGCCGCGGATACAGACATTGTCGAATCCTCCGAACTTGTTAAAATATATCACGAAAGTCTATTTTACTATCGTTAAAATGTAATAATATTTTTTTGAAAAGAAGACATGTCACTTGAAAGAATGAGTTATTTTAAATATTTCATGAAACTAGATATGAGAATGTCAAGTAGGATCCAAAGTTATTAAAGATAGAAAACTATTTAGTTGAAAAGCATCATTATTTAAAATCGAATTATCAAAATATTAGTTGAACATGTATTAGTTTGATGCATATTAATTGAATCAAATGTTTTGAACGAGATGTATTAGTTGTTTCATTTGAGTTATTCAACATACGAAACTTATCATATTCATGTTGTTTGTAATTGATGTAAGAGGCTTATGCGCGACATCTATAATAATATCTAAAAAAAAGAATAAAATATTAAACAATACATAATAAATAATAAACATGGTTTTAAAATGAAATGTGAATTTTATAAAGATTTCATCATAAATTTCTAAAAGTTTACTAATTGGAATCGAAGGAATGTTTTTAATAGACTTAACATGTAATTTAGTAAAAGACATAGTCTGTTCTTATATTTCGCCATTACCAACTTCTTCATTACCAACTACTTTATCGTCAACTTCATCATTATCATCTTTTGTTGTCATTATTTTCGCTATCGTCTTCTTTGTTATCACTTTGGTCTTCGCCATTGTCATCTTTTTTATCATCACGATTTTTGCTATTAAAAATTATATTTTTCTTTTGAACTTGCTTAGCAGGAGTCATTATTGCTCTTGTATTTCATCAATATCATCATCGGTATCATCATCACCATCGGTGTCGTCGGCCTCGAAACAATCACCATCATCTATTTCGATTTCGTCATCAACTATTAATCCTAGAGCCTTTAAAAGTTCGTTTTCGACAACAATCTTATCACAGGCACTAAGAACAGAATCGATTAGTATGTTTCGTACCATAGCCAAATAGAAGATATGCTGGTTAACTAGAATATATTAACTTTATTTTAGCGTTCTCATGATAGAAGAATCAAAACTGTTGTTCGCGAATCAGTCATGTGGGATTGATCCCCCGTGTTGATCCAAGCTAGAGATGCGATACATAAATTTCCATGGATGGTGAATTCAATTTTTGGATGATGGATGTAGTTGCAAAGTAAGTAAAGTTAATAATTACTCGATGACTGCTTTGATTTACACATAAATGCTAATCGAACTTACTTTCTGTAGAATACACCTCGGATTTTATGACTATCATACAAAACATATAAAAGAGATCGAAGGAAGAGGTACTAGTATAAACTCATCATCAACGGGATATCTTTTTGCCGAATCTGATCTTCAGGTGAATAGCGAAAACTACGAGCAATTTGAAAAGGCAGGCGTCTATGGCGTTCGACGATGAGTCCTCTATAGAATCGTGACCACAGGTAGGATTTTTAAAAATATTTTGTATTATTTTTTTTTCGCGTACGCGATTAACGAAGTGACGAAATGCAGGGCGTATTTGCGAATAGTTTGATCGTCGCACATTAATGCAGGGAAATTTACGGCAAAATCTTAATTCGTGATTGGTAAGTTGAAAATCTGGGCAACAATCTCCGTGAACACTTAGCGAATAAGAAAAATATAGGTCAATGTTACAAAATATATAGCACTTATTGACAAAATTAATTAAAAACAAGTGTAGTTCAAAAAGGCAGCGTTACTATCATTATAGAATTCTTTTCATCAATTTAAAGTCTGTTTTTAATAAAGGAAACTAAAAAATATGAAATTAGGAATAAGGAATTATACAGAGGAAATAAATATTATGTCAAAAAATAATATAAAGAGGAATTCAAACTGAAAATACATTTGAATCTTTCTGGAAGTAATCCTCATTTGACGTAAATAAATTTGCAGAGCGAGCAAAAATACAAAATATAAGATTTTAATAGATCTGGTATATGTGCCGATCTTTTGTCGACCATTTCCAAAAAAAGTATCTGAACATGATTTGTGATGTAAACAGATGACAAATTTAAGTTACAAAAAGTCATATAAATAATATTGTCTTTATTTTCAACGCGAAAAACTACCAATATGTCTTTACGACACAAAAGAGCTTTAGAAATATTGCAAGATCCCGAATTTAATAAGTATTTTAAGGATACTGTCAAAAAATCTTTTAATATAAAAGCGTTGAAAGAGTGGGAAGAAGCAGGACAACCGTACGAAGATGATGATGACGATTTAGGAATTTATTTATAATCTTTTTAAGCTGTTTACAAAATCTCATTAAATTGAAACTTATCCGATAATGTAGCATACTTTGAATATAAGAAAAACGAAGCTCGTAAAAATGGCGTTAACTCTGGATCAGTTAACACTGTTACTGAATCAAGACTAGTTGGTAAGTATATTAATGTTCTACTTGATTAGTAAAGCAGAGTTACTTAACTTTTTAAGATTTTAAAGGAACCGGCGGATGTAGCTCTCCCAACGGAAAAAAACAAAATATTGGAAGTATGTCTAGGATTTACCCCAACTGTGACCAGAAGTCCGGGAAGGAAAGCTCGTCTCATGCTCCCGTCAGCAAACAACCTACCATATACAAGAACAATAAACATGGTGGTAAAAATTCTAAGCCAAGAAGAATTCCCAACTCTGACAATATTTCTAAGAAAAATGATCGGCGACATGAATAAGCTAAACCTTTTTATATTGAAAGAAATGTGGAAGTCACTTTAAGAGAATTTGGAGAAAATGAATTACGGTTAAATCCACCAGCTCAAATTGGAGATCTAATCCAAAAAAATTGCTTTTTTTTATGTTTTAATTTTACCAAGATACTTTCGTTTAATATTATTACATTTCAAGGGACGATAGTTTAGAGCAATCGCCTTTTTTGAAGATCATACGTTATATTTTTTGAATAATTTTTACAGTAACTATCGCAGTAATAGATAACCGTTGTCTTTGGGTATGTGAATAATTTGCTGGGTAAAATATAATTTGCATTATGTAAGCCACAAAAACAAGATTGCAACTTTGCTAAAGAATATTAATTAAAAATATAAAATTTCTTTATTATTCATCAACACACCATAACATTTAATCACATCAGTCATTCAATTATCTAACATTTATTGCTTGCCTTTGATTTTCTAAACCTTATATTTTTGAACCTGGGACGAAAGTTGGTCATTTACTCGATATACTTAGCCATTTCGTTAATCATTCTTTCAATCTGTTGTCTATCATTCAAGTACGAAAATCTGACACGTTTCCCATCATAATAGAATATTAATCATTGACATTATCATTGACATAATGTTAATAATAGGAAATATTTGAGAAAATACCTTAAAATGTAGAAACTTGAAAAGTAAGAAATCAATAATTCTAAATAGTAATTAATTACCTTCAGTCTTTTATAGGCAGGTAAAAAAACCATTCCTCAGGATCAAGAAACTTCTGTATCTATAATCAATTAATAATGATCGAAGGCCATCCCGTATGCTAATTTTGATTGTCAAGAAATTGAATCCAAAAGAAATGTTTGAACGATGAATTGACGAAGTATATAAAGGTGTTTGATTAGCTTTGATTATTTATTGATTGATCGCATCATGAAACTCAGCAGTTACTTCTTCCCTAATCACCTTATATGAATGAATGAAAATGATGTGATGTCATTTCTGTTATTACTATCTTTAATTTGACGACGATCCGACGGTCCTGGTTCAATTTTATAAAATTGGTAAAAAATGGTTTGTAACTCAGGAAACCCAAAATATGCTGAATCGCTCTATTTAAACAGTGCCATCCCTAGTTGCATTTCGAAGTAACAGAATATCATTATATTTTTTTATTCCTTATAATTTTTTCTAATATTTATGATTGAGAAATTATGGAATACAGACAAATTATTTAATTGTGCATATTTAGCTTCACATTTCACCCGCTAGTTATATTATCAGTTTGAGTATCCTTCATAATATTAAAAACGCATTTGCTAATTTATTGCGAAAAAAAATTTTTGAATTAAAAATTTATAAATTATTACCTTTATAATTAATTATAAGAAATATTTTCATTGTAATTAAAATTTACTTCCTTAATCTATTCATTACTATTAACACCCCATATCCCATCTTAAAGAAAGAATTTAAAATCTGTATAATGTTATTTGCTAGCTGCACATATTTACATTCGTATCATCTGTTCTTGAACAATTCGAGACTTAGTATTTGGCCTCGCTTTCGATTATTTTTTTTTTCGAAACTTGCTCTTCATATTCAAATGGGTGATGTATCCGCTCGAGAGTTAAGTCTTTCAATTACTGTATAATCAAAAAAAGAAACATCAAAAATAAAAATAAAATATAAATAAAAATGAATTTTTTTTGAAAAAATCTCAATATAAATACACGTCAGGCCATCGAGGGTACCCAATGATAAATTTATTTCGCGAAGATACGCAAAAAAATTGGTCAGACTAATCAAAAAAAAGAGAGTTTATCCTTGCGGAGTACAGTCCGACGATCTTTTTGAGTACAGTCATATGAATTTGGGTTCTGATCATCGGACCCACGTAATCCAGTAACTTGCCTAAAATTATTTGAGTCTGACAATTAGTTTTAACGTCACATAAGCTTTAATATGATCAATATCATCATCATATGGGGGCTAAGCTATTAAAATTACCTTACGGGACCCCACCAACTAAAATTGAGATTTTTGATTCATATTATTATATGATATATGAACTTTATTTGGTTA